>BKCP01004450.1:277366-309259 GCA_008636005.1 Striga asiatica | reverse complement strand
CTCTTAACAACCAGTCATAAGGCCTAGAAATTGAAATGAAAGATGTTAAAACTCAGCATTCTCAGCATATAATTCACCGGAACATGCCTCAGCGAAGTTCAAACAAGCAAGGCAAATTAAAAAAAATCACTCAACATAGGTATAACTTTCGCACCGAAAATCAAGCACATATCATCACTTATAATCGGCCAAAACAGAGGGTATGAATCTCAGCCGTTAGTACATTTCTCGGGACTTAAGAAATAAAGCCGAAACGGAGGCTCCGTTTGGACGATTCTCAGCCTGGATTGCTGCTGATGGTTCGGCTCTCCCACGGGTGGATACTTGGACGCATTTAACTCGTCGATTCTCGTCTCCAACGGCCTCCTTCAGCCGCCGGCAGGGGTTGTGGCTCGTCGGACGAGGTCGGGTGCCGAGGACGGTCTTCGGAAACAGAAGACGAACCTGCTCCAAGAACAAGCCGTCGGACAGTACTCCGATCGCCGCTGACCGAAATTTGCCAGAAATCTGGTGTTCTTTGGTACTCGGCCGACCGTCTGGGCTCGGTCGGGTTCATCGTCACGACTGGAGATCGGAGGTCGGAGCTCAAGGGTCGCGATTAGGTCACAGTCGCCGGCAATTGGAGCTATCTGGCGTTGCTCGTTTGTCCATCGGTGGTCCTCGGTCGACGAAAACTAGTCTCAACCGCGTACAGAGCTTGCCTCGCCGCTCGTCCTCGTCACTGGCCGGAGCTCAAAGAGGTCGAGGCTCAATCGGACTGGAGGTCTCGGGGTGCTCGTCGATCGCTGGAAACTGAAGCTTTGGTCGCCGAAAAGTCGAGCTCTTCCGCCTCTAGTGCTGGTCTCAACCGCACGCACGGAACTCGCCGGTGATGCCGCTCTCGGTTCCTCGATCGAGATTTTGGTCTGATTTTTCTGAGGGCATCTCCAGTCCTTATCTCTACTCTAGCGCGGACTTTACTCTACTCTAGAGTAGAGTGAAACATTCGTCTCCATCCCTTATCTCTACATTTTACTGTACATCAAATATATTATTTTTTTCAAATAAATTAGTATATATATATATATGTATATTTTAATTTTATATAAAATATTTATTACCCAAATAGTAAAAATATATTTTATTTATTTTTATTTTAATACATCAATAAATAAAATTATTTAGCATAAAAAATACATTACACAAAATTATTTAGCATAAAAATACATTTATTAATACACATTATACAAAAATTTATCATTAGCATCACATTAAAATACATTAAACAAAAAATAAAAAGGAAAAAAAGTAGCGTGGGAGCTACAGTTTTGCGCCACATCGCTCAAAACTATTCACATCTCTCCAATAGCGCAGATATGTAGCGTAGGGTTGGAGCAATTTTTATCGCCATTCCAGCACAGAGAGTGAAGTCTGGCGCAGCATTGGACACGCTCTGAAGGAGTTCGGATAAATTTAGACGAAATACCGAGTGGAGAATCAATGAGAGGCAGCCGATGCTCGATTTCTTAAATAGATGGAAAAATTAGGGTTGCTGCCTGGAAGATTCGCCAGATTTCATGGAGTCCATTGAGCTGGGCTACTCATTTTGCGAGAGAGAAAATGACGGGTTGAAGGCGAGAGAGATATGATTCATACGGCTTCTGCTACTTCGACTGGAATTGGGCTCAAATGAGCTTCTTGGGCCCAAAAATAATAAATTAAAATTTTATTGAAACTAGTACGTAACTCGTGCGATGCACGAGGTAATAGTATAAAGCAATGAAAGAATATTAATTAGTATAAAATATTTTTTAATATTAATATTTAATTTTTATATTTTATTTTACTTTTATGATATATAATAGTTTAACATGACATTTATATGGTTATTTAATCCGTTATAAAATAGTTATCATTTTAGTTTTTTATAATACAATAATTTACATGACAATCCGACAAATGACCCGTTTATTTATTATTTTAATATGGTATATACTTGATCATTGAATAATTGTTTACTTATATTTCTATAAATTTTAGCATTATTTATTTTTAAACCCGTGAGAGATAAACATAATAATTACAATTTTATTTGTTTTATACTAAAACTGTTTATTTATATTTAGTATGATTAATTAGAGACTAAATTAATATTTTTAAATCAATATTGAATAACAAATTTAAGTTCATTTTGTATATGGAATATTAACTAATAAACTTATTAATATCTTAAAAGTAATTAATTTTTTATTTATACATACAATATGAATAGCAAATTGAAGATTGTGTGAAATGAAGGTTAATTTAATATTATATATAAAAAACAGAAAACAAATAAAATCATTATTTAGTTTGTAAAAGGAAATGACATTAATAATAATAATAATAATAGTTAAAAATGGAAAAAAAAAACATGCAAGAATATTAATGATATATTATATTCATATCATATTTGACATACTATACGCAGTTAAATTGGAAGGAATTTATTAGATTTGTATTTGTGGTGTAAAAATAATATTGATTTGGACATTAGAAAATAAATTTAGTCGTGCTATAAAATAATGAGGGAAAAGTCTCAGAAAGGTAAAAGATTTTCTTTTAATTTGTTTTGTAAGAAAAAAAAAAAGTAATTTATTTTAAGAGGAACAAACTTGGTTAAGTAAGAAAAAAGGAAAACGACAATTGTAGGGGAAAGTCACTTTTGAAAATATATACGCGTTTTTCTAAGAAAAAACTGATGTGAATATAATTTTTTAATTTCACTTATAATTGGTAAAATTCTTTAAATAGAAAGTCAATATATTCAATTAAAAAGTCATCTTAATAATTTAGATTTTCCCAACAACTTCTTTTATTTTGTATCTATATTAATATTGATTTTCGTTTGGATTAATTTATGAGATGTGGGTGATTTGTAAATATAATTTGATAATATCCATTAATTACCCTAATTTTTTTGGTTTCAATAGATACTCGGTTTTTAAAATTTGAATGTCTTGTTCTATTCATTTCTAAGAGCAATTAATATTTATTTTGATAAAAAAACATCTTTTTAAATTCAGATACTTCTGTAACTTATTTATTAAAAATAGTTATTTTTTTAACTGAATCGTACTTGATTGTGATAAATTAATCAATTTAGATTTTTGGATTTATGAAACATTGGAAATAGATAAACTTAAATATCCTCAAAGCCCCTACGAACAAAAATTGTGTTGTTTGATAAGTATAAAATCCCAAGTAATCCATACATGTAAAGGATAATGAAACCATATTTAAAAATAAAACTCAAAGATTTAGGCTATTTTATAGGGCTATATACACGGAGCGAAATATTTGAATTCACGATGGAAACATTTCTAAACTTTCAGCCGAGATTTTTAATCCTAAAATGATCTAAAATCCACAATTTGTGGCAACATTTAATGTTAACTGATTTTTTACAAAATTAAAATAAAAAAAGTTACTATTAATGGATTGGTTGATAGTTTTTTATACTACTATTTTTGGTAAATAGTAATTCTTATTATATATATATTGTGAGTTGGGCCAGCTGTTGGGGGAAAAATAAGGCCAACTGATTTTTGGGCCAAAAATTAAATAGGAGCTGCTGATGACTATTATTGGGCCGAAACTGTACTATATAAAAGGAGTTTGGACTTGGTCCGATGGAAATAAAAAGAACTAGCTTGGACTAGTGTACTTGGGCAAAATAACTTAAACACTTACACATAAGCACACATTACACTAAGACATAAAATTACACATAGGCACAAGATGCATATTAATAGCAATTAAACACTTAAAATGATTTAGTACAACGAGAGCACACAGAAGAATTTAAGAAGACGAGGACATCTTCTTACATCTCGATTTTCGATTGGGTGAATTAATTAGGAAAATTAAATAGACGAGGACATTTATTTAATTCTAATAAGATTAAAAGGGAAAAATTGTCGAGCACTACGACTAAAACAAAAGCGAGGCGAACAAATAAATAATAAATAATATTTGAAAAATTCTAATAAACGAACGGGGCGCTACAACATGGCAACGCATTTCTTTATTATGTAGCTTTGCTTTTGATTGCCCACACAAAAATTATTTTCTCTGCAAACCGTCAATCCAGCTGGGAATCTGAATTTGAGCAACCCCAAGGTAGTGATTTTTGTGAACAGACAAAGGAAAAAAGGTATTCTGGTCAACTTTACTTCAATTAAAATTAATGGTACTTTATATGTAGCGTAATTAAAAATGATAATCTATTGAATTATCGTTATTTTTTATATATAATATATAATTATTTTTTATGCGTTATTCGACTTAGCGAAAAAAAGGCTAGAAATAAAAGTGGAATAATAATGTTATATATACAAATATAAGAACAACATGCAAAATTTATAAAATAACGAACAATACTATGTAACAAACAAGCATATTATTTAAAAAAAAAATCAAGGGGACTGATAAAAGGAGACTGATAAAAAAATAAATTTTACTTATGGAAATTAAAATGATCAATATTATTTAAGGTAGATGAGGGTAATAATTGAAAAACATGTACAAATTATACAAAACGTCATTTATTTGGTTAAAAAAAAAATAGGACGTTGTCAAAAAAATTATATTTATCTTCATAACAATAATAATTTTTTTTTTTTAATTTGAAAGAGCAAAATAAAATTATATTCCAATTGATATATTTATATTTGAAGTAGTTTATAATGATATAAGTTATAAAAACTACTATAATATAACACATGTAAGTCGCACAGGTAACAAGTGTCATTCTAAAATATATATAATAATAATATATATTTATTGTAAAAAGTAAATAAATTTTAAGATAATTTTTTTCATTAATTTGAAAATTTAATATTAATAATCACCCGTGTAACACACAACGATACTAAATTGAAAATTGTATAAGAACAGCATACAAAGTTTATAAAATAAACAACGATACTATTGTAGGCCGAAATATCATTTTGGGTTTCATTAATACAAGCGTTGGTGTGTTCGGGTTACATTAATACGAACGATGTTCTATCTTCGGTTCGCCCACAAGGGTTGGGCAATTGTGTCACGCAACACACAGTGGTCTCCAATGTTGGGGTTCGAGTTATTGTTGTTGGACATAAAAGGTAGAGTTCGATCGTCAAGGTCATATCGTCGTATGTATTTTGGGTTCCTGAATTCAGGCGGCATGTTTTCGGTAGGTTCATGCATCCGAATAAATTTGTGTAGAACACAACACGCTATTACTATGTCGGTTTGGGAGTGAACTTTGTAGTTTGGCATCAACCCCTTTATGCTGGGAAACTTCCCTTTTAGCAAACCAAAGCTGCGCTCGATCACATTACGGACAGTGCCATGGCGTCTGTCAAACAACTCATGTTAGACCCCAACCACTCTGGAAGATGATATCTTTCACCACGATAAGGTGTCATGAAACCTGGGATGTTCGCGTATCCAGAGTCCACAACATAGAATTTACCTGCATGAACATATGTTATGAATTTACGGGATCTCTGAAAAAAAAAATTAATAAGATATTGATTCTTATTTAATTAAGTAAACAATAGCATATGAATAGTGTCATGATGGAATTACCGGGTGGTGGAAAGGGAAAATCATATCTGGGGTCGGACATAGTGTGATAAAAAATACATGCGTCGTTTGCGCTGCCTTCCCAGCCCGCTAGGACAAAAGTGAACTTCAAGTCAAAATTACACCCCAACATCACGTTTTGCGCCAAATAACCTTTCCTACATCTGTAGGAACCCTGCTGACCCTCCGTCACCCACGCTGGTATAATAGTGTCGTCAATGGCGCCAATGCAATCCTAACATTAGAAATTACAAGTTCAAATACATAAGTCATTTTGTTAAACAGAGTACACTCGAATAGTAGATGAAGATAGAGAAGTCCGATAAGAAATAACGAGCAATAAAAAAAGTTCACCTGCCCCCTTCACCAATCACCGGAGGTCTCATCCAACCACATTTTAATAATAAGACGACGCCTCTCATCGCTATTAATCACTGCAAACATTGCTCAATTGGTGGGATCCCGCAACTTCTTGCAAACAAACTTGAAATGATCAGGATCCATATCAGTCATTGCTTGAAGGTTGCGCGTAGCTTGTTCCATTGTCGTTAGCTTCGGGGGTCTGTTGTTTCTTTCTCTAAGGGATACATTCAAGTCTGACCACGAATACATGGTCGTGTCGAAACTAGACTCTTGTGCCTCTCCTCGGACGAACATACCGCCTCTGCCTACCATGGCGTGCATGAGATGTCGGGGTCACCATTGGGTCGGCATCTTTCTCCGCGACAAATTCGTGGCTGACATTTTCGGATGGGTCACCACCGATGCTTCGTCCCTCGGCCACCCGTTGAGTTGATGCCCTCGCATTCGACCCCGTAGCTGTTATCCCAAAAAAAAAATAGTAGTCAGCTCTTCATAATGCACGCACACCTTACCCTCCATGTCATGATCCCTTCGATTTGCCTGTGAACGTGACATAAAAACGACAATTTTAACACGAGAAGTACAGGCCAATCAAATTAAAAAAGAAATAAAGGCCAACTTTAACACGAGAAGCACAGGCCACAGTAATAATTTTTGTATGATAACTCCATTCAAATTACCTTACAATAATATATTTTGCAATTAACAAGACAAGTACAGGCCAACTTTGGCATGTACACCCACCAATCAAATTACCTTACAATAATATATTTTGCAATTATAATAAAAGTACAGGCCACAGTAAACTCAAGCAAAGAACAGTCGTCAAGACACAAGTAACATAAAAAACAATTTGTATGTTAAAACGTGGATGAAAAATACTTACGGTTGTCCATTGCGTCCAAAATTCATCAGTCCCCGTAATCATTTTTTTTATCTGGATCCCATCCCAATCCCATGGCGTTGGTCACTATGTTGTGAAACCTTCTCCAATAGACTTTCATACGTTGGTACTTACTTTGCAGTTGTGCGACTTTATAAGGATAGAAAATAGGACACCGCGCGGTCAACTTCCCAAGAATGGTTGTCCATTGATTAGGTGTAATCTTACCGGCTACATGGTTTCCTAGCTGGACTTCTTCCAACAAAACACTCACATATGCGGCTTCATTTTCGGGAGGTCATTTCGCGTCTCCTTGACTATTATCAGTTGAAGTACCAATACCAATGACATATGACATCTACACTTATGGCATATTACAATCCAACTACAAAGTGGTATTGTACTCTGAACATGTAACAATAGATATAAAATTGGAGATACATGAGACAAAACCATATTTGTTCTACATTCTACACACCTCAAAATAAAAGCTAACTTCAGAAATGGCCTATAATTCAAGTTCAAGTTTCAAATTTTCCCAACATATTTCATCAACATTAAACACACCGACAAGTAATAAATAAGGTCAGATGCCCTCACTAATTAAATTACAAGGAAGTGTACATCCAATTTTCCCTTGCCGTCTTTTTCAACAATAACAAAAACGATATACCATGAACATGTTTTTCGGTTTACAAAACCAATTAAAAAACCCCCAATGTCATGAAACCTTCTGTAAACCNTGCGATTTTCGATTTTACGGAGGAGTATCATGTACCTTTGTTGGCCGGAGTCGTTTTTTCTTCGGAGATGTGACGGAGACGCTGCCGGTGCTCTCTGTTGTTTCTTCAGGTCGCCGTTCGGTCCTTCCTTCACCGTCTTCTCCACGTTCTGTTCCCGGTAGAGTTTGTTGTGGGGAGAGATCCATACATCTTAGAGGTTGGTGAGGTTGGTGAGGGATTTTATGGAGGAAGATGTTGGGAAGGTCTCTGCTATCATATCACAGACAGCTCCTTCGATTTGAAATGAGCAAAAACGGTCAAAAAAGAAGGTGACGGCAATAAATTTTTGCAGGATGGGTCGGTGTGGGTTCTCTGTTCCTGAAACGTGGCAAACTTTAATGTGGGCCCAAGGAGAAATCCATCAAGTTATAAACAATCACACTTCCAACAACAAAATTGAGTTAAACATCAGATTTTTATTGTGCTATAGATAAACAAGCGATCGTCCAAAAACAAAATGTGCAGACAGCTACTTGGGCCCCTTGGCGACCTGTCGTTCCCCAGGACCTCCTGAAAACCTGGGGTTCCCCCTTGTTGTATGTCAAACTTTCTGGACGAGACCAATAGATGTAGAGGAAATTACCTCCCCCACTACTCAATAACATTTTTATTACATATTTACTAAACATATATATTTATTTACAAATTAACCAAAACTATCATATTTATTTGCAAACATACTAGATTATTGAGCAACAAATAAATATGGTAAAAGCTTAATGAGATTGTAATTATCGACGTTTTCTCTCTCTTTCCCCCCTCTCTATTTTTCTTCTTCCTCTCACTCTTTTTCCCTCTCTCTCATCATTATCTTTTTCTTCTACAATCCGCCGTTTTTCCTCCTCCCCACTCCTCCTCCCTTTTTTTTTAATTTGTTTATCACAACATTTTCTCTCTCTCTCTATACGATATACCGTCGTTCAGGATTTCATTATTTGGCGCTCATTCTTCTCTTTTCAGGCGTGGATTTCAAAAATAAAACTCTCTAAACCCTTTTCATTATTGCAGCACTGAATATTTATCAAGGGAGGTGGACAATTAAGGCCAGAGTTACATCAAAGGACGAGCTCAGGCACTATAATAATCCTAGAGGTGATGGCAAAGTTTTCTCTTTTGATCTTCTTGATTCTGATGGAGGAGAAATAAGAGTAACTTGCTTCAATTCCGTAGCGGATCAATTTTATGATCAAATTGAGCCTGGCAGAGTTTACATGATCTCAAGAGGCACGCTGAAACATTCTCAGAAGGCTTTCAATCACCTACATAATGATCACGAAATAATGTTTGACAGTACCTCGACTGTGCAGCCATGCTTTGATGATGATAATATACTGAATATACTGAAAATATAATGAATATATTAGTTATTGTTACAATATACTGAAGAAAGATAATAGTCGAACACTTGGTGTGCTTGATTCGTTGATAGTTAGTTTTATTCTGTACATGTTGCGGGTATATACAATATATTTTCAGTATATGTTTCATATATTTTCAGTATATGTTTCGGGCTATGAAAATTTATATGTTTCGGGTATGAAAATTCTGTACATGATTTATATGGTACCATCAGATATAAAAATTTACATGTTGCGGGTATATACAATATATACCAAATACAACACACATATACATAAAATATACACTCGAGATTCTCGTAATTCAAGCCAACGACAGATCGGGACACACATATACATAAAATATACTTTAATTATATACTCGAGTTTCAATCGTTTCTCAAAATCGATTTCAGAACCCACATAATTCATTCAATACTTTAGTGAATGAAAATCATCATAGGTGACTATTTATAAAATATAAAAAACATATACCTTTAATATACACAAAAACAGTTACAAAAATATTAATCTAAGTAAAAAGTATTCATGTATTTGATCATATATTTTACAGGACTATCTCTTGACATGGTATAATTTAGTTTGGGTTCGTTTTTTTGTTCTGTATTAGGCAACGATGAGCATTAATTTTCACAATTGATGCGGCGCATCAAAAGAATTGTAATATCAAAAATTTACATGAATATTTTTTAACATCAAAAAATTGGCATGTAATTTGATATATAATTTTTTGATACTTTGTGAGATGTTGAAAATTAATTGGCGTGTAATTTTTTGATACTTTGATATTTGATCATACTTTCCTTCGATCCATTTAACATGAGCAACAATTGTAATATATACATTTTCCATATCAATTGCAGCGCATGAGCATTTGATCATTTCCTCTCTCTTATAACGGTATAATTGGCGTGTATTAAGGGCATCAATTATCTTTTAATTGGTAACTGATATGTTAGGCATACATGTAAATATTTATGCCATAAATAATTTAACTGCAATAAAATATTAGTCACTAGCAATTCTGCAATTATTTGCAGTCCGTGTAGGATAGATAAAATTTTCCCATAGATGTATGATTCACATAAAGGAACTAGCCCGCACAGCCCACAACTTGAGCCCATAAAGCAGATGAAAAAATCCCCAATCCTTTATTAGCATTGTGTTGATTCCGTCGTTGATTGGGGTGTCGATCCTCCTGTCAACATTGTCGATCTCTATTTAAAATATGAATAGAAACCAACAAAGTAAAGCAATAAAGTGACCGTCCAGTGGATCCCATCATTAAAAGCTGTACGATCGTCCCATCCTCAAAAACCGAATTTTTGTATTGCTACACGTCTCAACCACCTCTTTAGGTAGCATACCTCCATCATTAGTTTTTCACTTTATTCATGAATAAATTTAGGATAAATACATCAAGAAACGTACAAAAAAATATACGAAAATCATTCACTCAAGCAATTACTCTCATATTTATTCAAACATTTACTTTCTTTTCTATGTTGATTTTTGACGATCTATCGCCATTACTGTCCATGTCTTTTTGATCCATTTTAAATCTGTTATTGCATATAAACTATTTCGATTTTGCTATGAAGCCAACAGTTGGCTCCATAGTGGAGCCAACCTTCCATATACAACAAATAAACCTACCATATTCTCTGCTATGAAGCCAACAGTGGAGCCAACCTTCCATATACAACAAATAAACCTACCATATTATTCTTTAAGTAATTAGAGAATATAGTAGGTTTATTTGTTGTATATGGAAGGTTGGGTCCATAGCAAAACCGATTTTATAAGCATGCTGCTTATATGAGTGTTATTTGGATACTACCCTAGTTCGTTCAATGTTTCTTGAACTTTGTTACTTCTATTTTTCAAAAAATATAGTTAATGGTTCTTATTCATTCCAAATCACTTTTGTTCTCCATTTTTGTGATGTTTGGAATTACATTTAAGATTGATTTCACTAAAGATTTAAAGTTCAATCTGAAAAGACATGATAAAAATTACATTGCATGTAATGTCCATGATACTCACCATATCTATGTCGTTGACAATATTAGTATGGTGATTGTCACGGTGTAACTGCGACTTGTAATGTGGTGACAATATTAGTATGGTGATTGTCACGGTGTAACTGCGACTTGTAATGTGGTGAATCACACAGTAGTTTCATTGCTAGGATTTGAGATGGACAAGAAGTTGAGATAAGACAAATAACTTGGACAAAGCAACGATATGTGCAATTTGAAGAATCAACTTTTTTTCTTACAGAGGAACTAAAACTAACATTGACAAGCAATATATGATGCTACGCATATCATAAAATGTAGGCTTATATATATGGAAGTGACTCAACAACATCTAGGCCAACACAAGCCGAAGGAAAACCATCTCGTCCTTGACGCATTTGGAGTTTCTTTAGAATCTTCTGCTTGTGATGCTGGTGGCTCGGGTTTTTCTGGTACGACTTTCAAAGATTCCGGTTTTCCATGATCGTTGACCAATCTGAAATAAAGGGAAAAGCAACGACTGGGTCAAAATCTAGTTTTAGTTTGGATAGTAATATAGTGATAAATATTTATTGGCTACGAGAAGTAAATTTGCATTTATTTTGGACAAACACACACATATTTTAAAGAAAGGCGGGACATCTTACACTGGGAAAGCAAACGAGCTGCCACTGTTGTTTCTACTTCCGTCCGAAAAGCGAGGTGTCTGAGGATTACTTGGCATCCTCTCAGCTGCTGCAGTTGTTGTAACACTAATAACTTGGACGGGAACTTGTTTTCCATTTTCATTTTTTAGCAGAGTAGCATTTGAGGTTGTCCCATTATCCCTCTTTTCATCATGAATTTCCATTCTTACCCCTCCACTCTCGGCCATCGGCTTCTTCCCCCTTTCATCCAATGACACCCGACCTTCCTCCATCACCGGGGAAAGCCCTATCAGCTCGCTCGATTTTAATTGCAATTTGTTATTATTATTATTATTCCAGTCGTCGAGCCTAGGGAGCTCACCAGACATCCTGAGCTGGGATTCCTGAAGATCGGCCGATTTTCCATATAAAATGGCATAATCATGGGAGAAGCTGTTGTTGCCCATGTGGATGCTGAATAGGGATTCATTGGAGGCCACACTCCACTCGCCGGGGTTAGTGGGCTTGCTAGAGAAAATTGATGCAGGTATCCTGTTTGGATCGTAGCCAGAGGGCTGGGCTTGGGCCTGGGCCTGGCCCATTGTCTGGATGGGAGGCGACATCATCTCTGATTCGCCTGGAGATGGGTTGTGGGCCGCATGGCCCATCTCATGCGGGGGAATTCCAAATGAATTTTTTTGGTTTTGGGTTTCGTCTTCTTTGTTTTTCACCTGAATTGTTGGCCTGTCTTGTTCTGTGTCCATTGTTTGCTTATCTCATTTATCTGCAGTTGAGGAACAATTAATGCGCTCGCCAACTCTACCATCACATGCTCTCATATGGAATACAATTGTTGTACTCATTCTCTTCAACTCAATATGCTCATCGTTTTCAAAACTACTGTTTATGTTGGTTACATTATTTTTCAAAACATGGTTAATCAACAAGAGTTCAATACCCTGAAATTTGGTTCGTAGAACCTCCCGAATTGAGGAATTTGCAACATAAAACAACAACTATAATTAAAAAAACCTGAGCAATCACTAAAAAAAAAAATGCCCTCAAGAACAATTCAGGCATAGATATAGTAACAACAATCAAGGTTGAAGAAAATAAGATAAATTTGATGTCCTCTGAAATATTGAGTGGCCGTAATAAATTATTATAACGTAAAAGAAAGAAAAAGACATACCTAAATGATGAACCAAATAGCGCAAGAGAAAATACTCGCCCCTTGATTTCCAATGCAATGTCTAATTTTCTTCTCTAGGGTGTATGAGCTGTTAAGGTATCATATACCAAAGAATCCCAAGAAAAAAATTCAACACACGTACGGATGATTTCCAGATTTGTCTGTTGAAACCAAATAAAATAGCAATCTATTTGGTAGGAGAATTAGAAAGTATTTTGGATTTAGGGTTTATTCTTGAACATAGAATAGAATTTCATTTTTGGTTCAAAGGAGGGCCAAGCGTCCATTGCGGACATTCTCAGCAGCCTTCGATTTTAGCCAACTGCATTGAAAAAATCTAGTCATATATGCGCATTAAAACGCGGGAAAGATTAAATTTCGTTTGTTTCACCTTTAAAAATAACTTCAGATTTTATTAATAAATATATATATATATATATATATATATATAAGACGGATCCAATGAGACCACTCCTTAAAATGAGTACGTGAAACCTAAACAACTAGCCTAACAGTAAGAAAGAAATAACATAGCAATAAAATACAACTAACCTAGCAGCATCAAACAACTAACCTAGCAGCAAGAAAAAAATAACCTAGCAACAAATACAACTAACCTAGCAGCATCAGACAACTAACCTAGCAACAAAACACAACTAACCTAGCAGCGAGAAAACTCAGGCTCTCTCTCTCTATAGAAAAAAACCTCTCCCTTCTCTCTAGAATCCCTTCACCCCAATTCCCACCCTTCATAAAAAAACCTTGTCTTTGTTCAATTTTTCAGTTCCGGGCAAGCCGGCGCTGGCCGGCCGGCCTTCTGTCATCCCTCATTTAATCCTTTCATTTCCATATAGTTCATTTTCTGTCTTTAACCTAGTTTTGCAGTCAGCCATACTCCCGATGGCCTCTGCACCGAACAACAACCAAGCTCCATCTCCCAGTCTCGAATCGGAGTTGGACATATTCATATCTCAGCCGAAATTTCGAGAGGCTATATTGGCCTTTCTCGCAAAAAGCAAATCAAAAATGGTGGAAGAAGGAAATAACAAAAATATTGAAGAAGGAGAAATATTGGAAAGCTCCGAGAAAAATCAGTTTGAGGTTTCCTCGCCGAATTTTAAGGAAAAGAAGACGACCTCCGATCAACACCCAAACCCCAATTCACAGCAGAAAGGCCGAGAAGAAATCGGGCCCACCGACACCCCAGCAGTGACGATACCGGCATGCCAGTCACAGGGGTTCTCGGCCTACCCAACCGTAACGCCGCTCCCTTCTGCGTCGTACGATCCACAACCAGGTGCTGTCTCGTCGGAGATGATGAACATATCCACCGCTGTGTTGACTGATCAACAACAACTTCCCTCAGCTCAGCATTTATACTCTCAACAAATAATAGGGTTTAAAGAACCAAGAAGCAATGTGGCTTTTTCTCAACCATTTGGACAGACCTTGGGCCAATATAGCACGTTGGGCCACAACAATACCTCTTTGCATGAACTCAATTTCTTTGCCCAAATCGTATCTCCTTTAGGCCACAACCCAGCCCATATTACCTCTCTCTCAAATCCGGTTCCTACAGTCCACCTTTCATCAAACCAGGCTCACTTCTTCAGCCCACCCAATCCCTCAATCCCTCAACCAAACGACTCGGAGGTTAACTCCTTATCTTCTCGCGATAGGTGAGACAGCTCGGACAGATGTCCTTGCCAAACTCGTCTTGCTCGAGCTGTGCGGTGGACGCCCTTCTCGTGACAAGGGTTTTGCGCTAAATACCAAGAGAAATCTAACACAAGAATTTGAACAAGAAGTTCGGTTTTTTCATTAATAATTCGATGATCAAAATAACAAAAGCATGTAACTTTATATAGGCTTCAAATAAATCTAGTCCTAATCTATCCAAATCTCCTAATAAAGCAATAAATAATTAAAGTCCTAAACAATCTAGAAATCTTAAGTAATAAGAAAACTAAATATCTATCAATCTAAGACTTACCAAACTACTAAGGCACATGACTTTTATTCGAAATCCTAACCATACTAATATTCCTATTCATGCTAAGAAAATCGGCCCTAGGCCTTTTAGAATCCTTGCGTGTTTCTTCCTTGCGCCGCACTCCATCTTGAACCCTACTCGTCTCGCTAGTCCTTGTCTTTTGCGGTCTCGGGCTTGATTACGTCACACGCGTCCCATGCGTCCACTAGCTTGCACCTCAAGTCGCGCGGATCAACCTTAGGCGGTGCGGTACTCCTAGTCCTTCGAGGACTCCTGCTCGCCAGCCCCTGCCCATCCCGCGCATCGCGCCTCATGCGTCCGTCTGCCACCTCTCGCGCGTGTCTGCCTTCGCGCGCGTAACCCGCACGTCAGCCCCTTTACGTTCGCTCACTCGTCCTTGGCTGATCACGGTGGGTGTTGTCCACCCCACATCCTCCCCTCGCGCACCGCCTGATTCTTCCGCCACATACATGCCACTCGCGTCCTGCTCCTGTCCGCGGGAGAACCCCACGCTACCCTTCTTTTGCTCGCGACTTCGCCGCTCACATCCTTCGCGCCATCTGTCTCTCGCGTGGTCGAACCGCACGCGAGCTCTCTTTCGTGAACCGCCCGACCTCTTCGCTAAGTCCTCTTCATCGTCTCCCTGGACCGTCTCGCGCGTTCCCTTCTTTGCTCGACCTGGCCTCGCGCGTCTTGACCCTGCGTGCCTCATCACGCGGTCCACGCGTATCGCTCATCTAAGTGTCACGCGATTTCCTCGCACGCAGCCCTCGTGAACCTCCTTCGCATCGCCTCGGTGGTTGCCCCGAACCTTCAAATGCCTATTCGCGTGGGTCGAGCGCGTCTCATCCTCGGGCTCGGGTGGGTCGATGACCACATCTTCATCAGCGTGCAGCGCCGCGACAAGCAACACGACACCAACTGAGGCTCCTGCTCCACGCCCAGCGCCATGGCCATCAATGCCGCGGCAGTCTACTTCACTCACGCCGCGGATGTCCTCGCTCCGCGGCATCCTGCTGCTCCACGCTGATGAAGGATTGTGTGTCTCACCAACTCGAATTGCTCGAAACCCGCGCCGACGCCTTGGTTCCTTCGTGATAGGTTGCTAATACACGCGCCGACGCCTTCGCACTTCGCGGTTTTTGAAAGAAAATCGAATGTTGGTCCTATTTCTAACACGATCTTGCTTATAAACTCACAGGAGTAAACTCACGAGACAATTGAACATATGTTCGGTTTTAATTAATTCTTCATTGATAATAAAATAGAATGAGTACATTGGGTATTTTATAAGAAAAACTAGATCTAATCCTACTAGATCTATAATTCTAATCTATAAAAAATATATCTAATTCTAAAGTAACTAAATGTCTTGCATATCAAAATTTACCAAAATATAAAATACTTAACTAATCTAAATATCCTAACACTAATAAATCACTCGCGCCACTAACTTCTAACCTAACAACTATTAATTGACTAATCTAACTAACGTGAATAAAACTCACGTGAATAACTAATAAAACTAATCCTAACAATATAATCTAACCTACTAACTCACGTAATAATTCCTAACTAAATAACTATACTAACGTATTAATTAATTAATCTAACAACTAACTTAATAATAATAAAATGCTAATTACATAATTAATCTAATTATATTCTTCTAGAATCTTTGCTCATCGGCTCGCACGACTCGCCTCGTGGAATTGTGCATCGCGCCCACGCACACCTCCGCGTGCTTCCTCGCGCGGCCCATTGCCAACTCCCAGGCTCGACTGGACTACTTTCGATAAGCTCAGGCCGATACGTGCTCCCAAGTCCAGGCCCGTTCGCGTATCTACCCGGCACGTGCGTTCCTATTCTCTCGCGCGAGCTCCCCTCGCGCGTATCCGTCCCCTCACTCGAGGCCCGCGTAGTCTAGCCCGAATCTCATCCAGTCCTCGCCTTTGCTGTGTGGGTTTCTCGGGCCTCGACCGTGCACGTCTACGCCAATGTGCGTATTCACGCCCTTGCCGTCGGGTCACCTCGCACGCATGTTCGCGCGGCTGGATGTGCACCTTCTTGTGTGCCCTCGCGCACCTCCATGCACGATCTTCATTGGTCGGCTCCCTTGCACTCGTTGTGCCTCGCATACGAGCTCGTACCCGTCTCTTAGGCCACGCATGCATGTTTTTGGCCCTTTTCTCGGCCTTCTCGGATTGTCTCGACCCTTGGCCCTCGGCGTGCTCGGACCTCGAAACCCACATCATCATCATTCCTCCCCCCTTCGAATGAGTCCTTGTCCTCAAGGACTCGTCGTCGACCATTAGTTGGGGAGTCACCACCTCTTCATCCGCATCGTTCTCCACGTGCGTCTCGTCATCATGGCCCGCTTCGACCACGGCCAAAATCTCCTCCTCGTCGACGATCCCCTTCTTGGCTTTGGCTCGTCGCTCATGCTCCTCCTCCAAACCCTTCCGCTCGTACAACTCCTCCAAATACTTTTGCTCCCACGGGGTTAAACTTCTATTCAAACTTTCTAATATTGCGAGATATTCCCACTCCAACTCGTCTAATGGATCGAAAAACATGTTTTTTTTTTCTTTTTTTACGATCACTCACAATAACCCAAAATGTATTTTTTTTTCTTCGGTCACGCACAATCACTCTCAAATATATATAATTAATTTTTTTTTCTAATCCCACAACTCACGCACACTCACAAAAACTTTTTTTTTTTTTTTACTCTCGACTAAACCTCACGAAAAGATAAATTCAAAAGAAAGAAGAAAGGAAAAGTTAAATAAGACACACGATTGACCACTCTCAATGAAAGCACCAATGATGAAGGATAGTGTGTCTCACCAACTCGAATTGCTTGATACACGCGCCGACGCCTTGGTTCCTTCGCGATAGGTTGCTAATACGCGCGTCGACGCCTTCGCACTTCGCGGTTTATGAAAGAAAATCAGATGTTGGTCCTATTTCTAACACGATCTTGCTTGTAAACTCACAGGAGTAAACTCACGAGACAATTGAACATATGTTCGGTTTTAATTAATTCTTCATTGATAAAATAGAATTACTACATTGGGTATTTATAAGAAAAACTAAATCTAATCCTACTAGATCTATAATTCTAATCTATGGAAAATATATCTAATCCTAAGGTAACTAAATATCTTGCATATCAAGACTTACCAAAATATAAAATACCTAACTAATCTAACTAACGTGAATAAAACTCACGTGAATAACTAATAAAACTAATCCTAACAATATAACCTAACCTACTAACTCACGTAATAATTCCCGACAAAAAAACTATACTAACGTATTAATTAATTAATCTAACAACTAACTTAATAATAATAAAATGCTAATTACATAATTAATCTAATTATATTCTTCTAGAATCTTCGCTCCTCGGCTCGCACGACTCGCCTCGTGGGATTATGCATCGCGCCCACGTACGCCTCCGCGTGCTTCCTCGCGCGGCCCGTTGCCAACTCCCAGGCCCGATTGGACTACTTTCGCAATCTCAGGCCTGTACGTGTGTAATGCCCCGTTTATTTGTGGATTATTTGGGATTTATTATTATTATTTTTATTGCTATTATTATTGTTATTATTAATTGGTGATAATATTTATATTTTATTTTATTGAATGCCATTATGTTTATTTATTTGTCAAATGTGATTAAATGCTAATTGTGAAATTTGTCTAATTGTTTATTTGATTTTTGTGATTTATTAAATTATTAATATGTATAAATGTGTATGTGATAATGTGTAAAATATATATATTTATTTTTCGATTATTCTTATCGCGCGTTTGCATTCGAAATCGAGCCCGATAATTTTCGTTGGAACTGTTTTGGCCCGAATATATCTGTTTAAATTTTTATTTGAGCCCGTGAACTGTTTTGTTGTCCCAACCGGCCCAAAAATCCTATTGGCCCAAATTTCTCGGGCCCGGCCCGACAGATTTTCCTTTTCTTTTATTTTGGGCGTGATTTTGTGTTGTCTTGGACAACAAGAAATTTTGTTCTTTTCCCAAACCTAATATACATATGTGTATATATATATATATATATATATATATATATGGATCGTTTCTATTTTTTTTGTCCTCTCATCAAAAAAGCCGCAGCTCTTTTTTTTCCTTGGCAGAGAAAGAAACGATTGCTTTGTCTTCTCCTCTGTGATTGTCTTTTTTTTTCGAACGTCTTCATCACCATCATCGATCATTATCATCATCACCCCTCATCACCATCTTCGTTCGTCACCATCTTCATCACCTTCGCTGTAATTTTTGCGTTCGTTCCGATCATCTCCTTCCCTCATCATCATCCTCGACGTGAACCAATTCCGGCGTCGTCCTCGTCGCTGCCATCACCTCTGGTGCAGCAACTCGCGCGACCAGCCTACCGGCGACCCTCTGCTGCGTTTTTCCGGCGACTTCTGTTCGTCCTTCGAGCAGCCCGCGAGCCCCGACACCGTGACCACTTCCGAACGTGATCTCCGACGAGCAGCTTCCCCGTCCGGTGACCTTGCGGCGACAACCGGCGACCGACCAGCAGCAGCGACTTCATTCTTTCCGTGCACAACGAGCCTTCTTTTCCGGCGAGACGAGTTTATCGTCGAGCTTTCGTGTTCGTGACGTTTTCGATTTTCCCGAGAACGGTACCTCGTCGTTTTTCCGTCTCGTTTAATTCATATATGCTCGTTGAATTGTTCATATTCATGTTGTACTCGTGTTATATTTTAATGTGAATTTATTGTTGAATATGTGCAAATATTTGTTGTGATTATTGTATTCGTATGTTCGGGATCTCTTCGATTTTCTCGAAAATCGAACGAGACCTCGAAAGTCGTGTAAGTCGGTGGAAAATGGAACAATGTCGAGTCCTTGGTCTTATGAAAAGGCCTCGGACGATAAATTGTGTGTTGTGATTTAATTGTCAAGTTGTCGAGCTTGTTAATCGCTGTTTTGATGTTCGAATTTTTAAAAATAGCTCGCTGCTCGAAACGATGTGAAATTTTGAGGGATGTGTTATCTGTTCATTTCCTGCATTGCGTAAAATTTTCATAATTTTTGGAGACCTTTTGTATTCTGTCCAGAATATTGTTAAATGCATAATAAATTCATGCTTGACTGAAATGAGCTGAAATTCGAATATGTCCTGCCTCTGTGACTTCTATGTGTTGTGTTAAATATTTGGAATTTTTGGAGTTGATTTGATATGGATAATATTTTATTTATTGATTCGGCAGAAATGTTGTTTGAATTTTTAAAAATCGGTTACTGCATGAAAAATTCTGCAATTTTGCTGAGAGTCATATTTTAGGTGTTTGATCATGTTTGTAAAATATGGGAATTTTTAGTGTCTGTTTTGATTCAGTTTGAATTTAAATTCGATAAACTGCTGTTGCTTGTTTGAATTTTTAAAAATAGCAGCAGTTATCATTTAAAGCTGAATTTTTATAAGTGAGCTTTGACATACTGAATGTTGTTGTGTAAAATTTTCAGGTTCAGATTCATTCATTAAGTCTGAGTATGGATTAATGTGCCCTTTTTGCTGAATTACTGTTCGAATTTTATAAAATAGGATATTTCGAGTTTAAAGCTGAAACTTTGTGATTTTACATGTTTCTGGGAGATAAAATTTTGTATAAATTTTCAGAGCTTAATTCGTAGGATATCTTGACCTTTTATTTTTCACGCGATTAAATGATTTCAATTTTCGAGCATAATTGTTATATTGAATTTGGATGGCCTTGCTTTTTGGGTTTTATGTGTGTTTGACTTGGTCAAACCTTAGATGGATTTTTGTGAACTCCCTTAAGTGGTTTGGTCGAGTTTAGGGCCGAGTCCTAGTGTTCCACATCCACAGGACTTCACGAACTACTTAGTCGAAACGAGTTCGACTAGGTCTGTCTTGTGATTTCCAGTTTAAGTCGAGATAGATTCTGATTGTAGGATCTTGGCATAATGTAGGTGTTTGAGGAGTCGAGCCTCGGTCCTCATCTTTTCTGATTTGCTATCATCAATCCGAAATTTCCAGGTGGGTTATTCTAAAATTATCTATGCATATGTGTGATTTAAATTGTGATGAAAGTTTGGTGTGATCTATGTATGAAAATGAACATGTAGCCTATCGATGTGAGCTTGATGGCCGTCGATACGGTTGTCCCCGTATGATAAGATACGGTTACCCTGTGAGGTAAATCTCATTAAGACCTATGAGAAGGCCGTGTCATTGATGTGGCACGCACTCCCATGTTTCACTGATATGGCATGGCTTAGCTTTGATGAGCATAGATGTACATGAGTGAGTCTTTGATGAGACTAGAGTCATTGATGTGACTAGAGATGTGACATGATTTTATTGTTTATGTTCATGCTGCGACCATACCATTTATAAGTTATTCATGTGCATAATGTGAGTACGATAGTTAACTGTACTCACTCCCACCTGCTCGTAACTGATGCAGGTTAAGCAGTTGGCGGTGACGAGACGAGATGACGAGTGGTGGTTATGACATTTATTTATTTAATTTTGCTTCCGCTTAGTTTATGAACTCATGTCGAGATTTGGATATTGATCATGTCGTTTGAAACTTGGGAGTTATGAATTATCTTTTGTGATTTTGAATTTAATGAATGCTAGTGAGGTTTATGATTTAATGTTCGAGCATGCTATCTTTCTTTAATGTGGCTGTTTTTGCGGATAAAAGCTTTTGGTAAAATAAGTAGCGCCCACTGAGTTTTAAATTAAATTTAAGGTTGAAAAAAAAAATTAAATTATTGTGATTTTTTTTTTGTTAAATAAATTCGATAAATATTTCAAAATAAAGTGGGGCGTTACAACGTGCTCCCAAGTCCAGGACCGTTCGCGTATCTACACGGCACGTGCTTTTCTTTTCTCTCGCGCGAGCTCCCCTCGCGCGTATCCGTCCCCTTACTCGAGGCCCGCGTCGTCTAGCCCTAATATCATCTAATCCTCGCCTTCGCCGTGCGGGATTCTCGGGCCTCGACCGTGCAAGTCTACGCTAATGTGCGTATTCACGCCCTTACCGTCGGGTCACCTCGCGCGCATGTTCGCGCAGCTGGATGAGTACTTTCTTGTGTGCCCTCACGCACCTCCATGCGCGACCTTTATTGGTTGGCTCCCTTGCACTCGTTGTGCCTCGCATACGAGCTCGTACCCGTCTCTTAGGGCATGCATGCATGTTTTTTGCACTTTTCTCGGCCTTCTCGGATCGTCTCGACCCTTGGCCCTCTGCGTGCTCGGACCTCGAAAACCACATCTTCATCACGCGCGCGCGGCGTTCCCCGCGCCGCGACACCCACGCCCAGGCCGCTCTCTCCGCGCCGTGGCTCCTGTTCCTTCTGCGCCCGTGCTGCTTCCCCACGCCGTGCCACATGTTCCCTTATATATATGGAATTGGATCATGATCGAGGAGATCTTATTTTCCCAGAAACATAAACCTAGCCCCTTGTTCTCTCTTAAACATATTTCCTTCATCGTTTTCGACGTAGAACACGGATTTGAACTCGGATTCGTTATCGCTTTCGGATTAATCTTGTATCGGATTCAACATTCAATTTCTATTAATCGTAAGTTTTTCTATACATTTAATCCATGGATATGTTCACTTTGATTATCGTGATTGATGTTGACAATTTGATTATGAGTAGCTAAATCCTTATGCTAGGGAATAGGGAATGATGTTTTGATTTTGTTTGTGATTGTCGTGCTAGTGATTGTTCAATTTATGCGAGTTGATCTTTTAAAAGGGTTTTTCAATTATCGTTCTTGAGTATTGAGAATTGTTGAATGGTGACACTTCAATTTTCAGTTGTTTTCAATTGAATTTGATTTATTCGTGCATGATGTTGGATGCTCTGATTGATTAGTCGGTTAACCACCCTCTAGTCTATCTTAATCGACTCTTAAAACCGAAAGGGGAGGAGTCGGTCGAAATAGGCTCGTATAAACTAGGTTTGTTCGTAACTGTATTGCCTAACTGTTAAATGAAACATTAATTTGTCATTCACGTCTGTCCCTCTGAATGGTAGGTTAGTCAAATCATTTTTCCGTACGACCACTTGCCCGATAATTGTAATTCGAAGCAAAATGGATATCCCCGACTCCCTAACTTCTTTAATCTTGCTTGTTCTTTGTCGTTGCTTTGCTATTTCTATTGCTTTATTTGAATTTTCGTAGTTAATAATCAAAATCCAATCTTCTGAATTAGAATGTTTAGGAATTTTTTATTTCTTTTTGTGAGGTTGAATAAACGTGCATAATAATCCGGCTAACCTTCCTCGAGAGATCGGCCCGGGAAATGAATCCTATGATTCGGTACTCAGAAAATAAACAATTGTACACAACATGTTACAATAATTTACATGATGTAACATATTAAAATATATTATCAAAAGTTGTCAAAAGCGTTACTTTAGAGCAAAGGTACCACAAACAACTGTTGCGCCTAATTGTGCTACCTATTATTTATAGTTCGTTTAATGGATATTATGTAACACTTTTTTGATGATACGTAAACACAGTTATGTTGTACTCGAGGGTTTCGGATGTTAATACTGATTTATTGTCACTGTTGATTGCATTTTCTTTAGTGCAATGGTGTGTTTGAGAGATGAGTTTATGAACGCTATGAAGCCAGAAAGCGCAAATTTCAGTTCGATTAGACTTTGGCTTGATAAGAAGGTAGACCAAATTTATATATTTCTCGCTTTGCAACAGACATCACTGATTTTTTACTCTTACCATTTCACAACTAACATGTTAATATTCCACATGCAAACAAAGTCTATTCTGGATACGACAACGCTTGTGCTTGGACTTTCTTCGACTTGCCCAGAATACATGTCGAACATGAAGGCAGTTCATCGACGATTATACATTTATCAATGTTTGTGAAAGCAAAAGCATTCACAAACAAGTATAATTGTTCTAATTATTCTTATTATAGTTATAAAATTCAGTTATTAAATACTAAAATTGTATAATTACTAACAGATTAAATTAGACTGTGCAGTTACCACATATTTAAAATTTCTCGATTAATAATAGATAAAATTGGGTTCGACTATACATGCCCATGCCTACTAGTATTTATCCCTCTACATCCTAATAAACAGGAGTTGAGAGGGATACTGAGTTGCCACGTGGCACGCCAACATGCAAACTATATTTTTGTCTTGAGTTGTTTGGGCTCTCCACTTATTGAGCAGGACTTTTTATTTTGTCTTTTTTCTTCTATTGAATGACAAATTTCTACCGAGTTGTGGGGTGCAATAATTTGGTTGTGGTTATTTTATCGATATTCATTCGGGTTGTCCTCAAGGATTTTGTCTTTGTTTTTTGCTGGAGGATGCATCCTATGAAGAGGGAGGTATTCCTTTAATGTTGAGTTGCATGCCCCATGAGTAGTATTAATATTTTATTTTGTTTATGTTTGTATGATATTTTATTTATTTCATAAATTTTCTTTTATGTCTCGAAAAAGGTTGTTCAGAGCTTCGTTCATTATAATTTTATGTATGGGTTGGTTAGATGACACGTGAACTCTACAACTCTCTATATGGTTTAGTAATTACGTCCTTTTTCACTAATTTTTTTTTTAGCCAATTTGTACGTTTTCTTTTATTTGCGCTGAGAACATCATTCTGGGTTGTGTTATTTGGGCCATGTTTATTTATTTATTGGTCTGATTATTTACTTTTTCAACTTATTTTCAATGGAGTTGATCTCTCTACTTTTAGTCAACGTAGCCTCATCACTAACTCTCTCATGTGTAGTTTTGGATTATTTTTTTTAATGTTTAATATTTTTAATTTGTTGCTAAATGTTTCATTTTTGTCTACAAAAATATTCCGCCGACCTCAAACGTAAATGGCTTTGGATATGAGGAACCATTTTTCTCTTTTCATACTTATATTCCTATTTATTTGTTTGTTGCCTTCAATCCACTTCATCTCATCTCACGTCAACTGTTGTATAATAATTTATTAAATTGCAAGTATGTTATCCATTTTGAAAAGAAAAATATATTGGCTTTAAAAGGAAGTTGTTGTAAGTCATTGTTTCTGAATAATGATTTATTGTTAGAAAATTTTAACACAATTCGACAGATATCTCTATCCATGACATAATAGGGTGGGAGTCTGTACATGCTGAAAAATGAGATAATTGGCGGCTTTTTGTGGTCAAACTAATTACACAAGTAAAACAAATAGTTTATAAACCAATTAACAAGCGTGGCGGGTTTTACAATAAATTGGTCATTGCGAAAATAATGTTTGACTATTATATTTCATTTGAAAATTAAAAGTTGTGTTTTAATAGTCTTGCGTAAGCTCAATTTTTCGCCGTATTTATTTTTATTCAAAGTTTTTAGGTGCGTTTGTGAGCATAAATTTTGTGTCGATAATCTTTTGATGTAATTTTAGATCTATTTGTTTGAATTTTGGAGTATCATCTTCAATCATTGACCGGTTGTAGATCGCACAACCGAAGATTCCTATCTATATGATAGATAGAAAAGTCAAGTGGAACGGTTGAGTTATGGTGGCTTTGCCATCTGTTATCTTGAAGAGCCTAAGCAGATACCTCAAAATTTAATTTCAGTTTTCCCCAACCGATCACTTACCACATAGGGACTTTAAATTTACCGGAGGCGTGTGTTTGTGTATATGTGTGTGTATATAAAATTATCTATCTATACTTGTGAGTTTCTTCAAAACAGAGCCATGTTATAGGAGATAGTTTGTGTGAGTCAAAAGTCGGAAGCTCTTAGGATATCCTCCGATAAGGCAAGTAATTGGTCTTATTCGCTCATTAATTTATGTTTTTGTTTGGCATTCAACGCCTCCTAGGGCATTTGTTCTTACTAATATATATTTTCTTTATTTATTTCTTTCTTGTTTTGTCCCCCTACCAGAAATATGTCTTAATTTCTACTGCCAAAATTATAATAAAATCAGCAATGACATATAAAACCATATGTACTCTGGGTGTTGACTGAATTGCTCCTCGGGTCATGTAGTTATCCGGAGGGAGCAGGACTATTTGGCCAAATAATTAATATTGAGACGAAGCTCCTCATGCATGAAGTTTATAGAAAATAGAAAAAAGAGGAAAACTATGCTGACGATAAATACGAAATACGAAATATTTGTGTTCAGAAATTGTAAGTCCAATTTTTCAATCATGTAGTGTGTAAATGTGCATAGTTTATTGATGAAGATAGCTATACTAGTACTTATGAGTTAGCTAATAATATATGCACCGTATACACTTATTTAGAGCATCTACAATGCTTTGGGTTCAATCTAAAAAAATTACATGCCACATAAGAAATAGACTCAGTCTAAAAAAATATATTCTCGAATGCAAATAAAAGTAGACTGGGTCTTGCTGATGTGGCAGCCAAAAAAAGAGACCCGGTCTCCCCTTAAGTTCATTTTAGACCCAAGTAGAGACTTAGTCTCTTTGCATTGGAGTGAATTTTATTAATTTTACATAATTTTATCCACGTCATCTAAGACTTGAGTTTATTTACTTGCCACATAGGCAAGACTAGACCCAATGCATTGAAGATGCTCTTACTATTATAATTGATTGATGAATTATTTTTTACTGTACATATTAATTTTAATTATTTGCATCATCATCATCTTGTGTATACATTACAGTTGACACTACGCTACACTAGTGCCAAACGTCTTTTTGTTTCCAGGAGTTTTGATTTCTTGGCACACTGAACAAGAGACAAGAAAGACAAAAGAAAAAAAGAAAAAAGAAAAAAGAAAAGATGTACGTGGTAGAGAGCAAAGGAGGCGCAATTGGGTGTATGGTGGGGGCATTAGTGCTGCTGGGGAGTTGGCCGGCCATACTTGCCGAGCTCGAGCGCGGTGGCAGACTTCCCCAGCACACTTACCTCGATTACTCCCTCACCAACTTTTTCACTGCTTGCTTATTAGCCTTCACAATCGGTCAGATTGGGGATTCCCCTGCCCCTGACATGCCCAATTTCCTCACCCAGATTGAGCTTTATCAGGTAATATTTATATTTTATTTTTCCTTCAATTCAACAATGTTTATTATATTCTCGAAAAATTGCAGGATAATTGGCCCTGCATTTTGATTGCCATGGCTGGTGGTGTGTTTCTCAGCCTAGGGAATTTGTCCACACAATATGCTTTGGCCTTTGTCGGACTTTCAGTCACAGAGGTCATCACCTCAAGCATTGCAGTTGTTTTGGGTAATCCATTTCAAGTAAAAGCCTACTTCTGGAGTTAGTTAGCATAATTAATTTCCTACAAATAAATAAATACATAATTGTGACAGGGACAACCTTAAACTATTTTCTGGACGACCGGATAAATAGGGCCGAAATACTATTTCCTGGAGTCGGATGTTTTCTCATTGCAGTTTGTCTTGGTTCAGCCGTTCATTCATCTAATGCAGGCGATAATGCAGCAAAACTCAGGGCACTTTCCGGTGGTCGCTTGGATAGCACACAGTATGTTAGGGATCAAAGTAACTCATTTTCTTATAATTTCTTCTTCTTGTTGTATGAGTCAATTATCTATAAATCTCTTTCGTATATAGTACCACTCCACATGTTTCTTTCATAACATACGAACTCAGGTAGCACAAAGGACAATATTGAAAATGGAAGTCACGAGGATGAGGGAGAGCGAAATCGATTCGGGTCGGCCCACCATCTCATCGAGCTCGAGAACAACCGAGCAATTAAGGTCCATAAGTAAGCCTTAAACTCAGCAAATGCACACCAAACACAAGTTTACACAAAAATTATGATGTCGATGTTAATGTTAATGAACAGGTGTTGGGTAAGAGTATATGGGTGGGTCTTGGCATAACCTTGTTTGGCGGCATGTGTTATGCCCTATTCTCCCCTGCTTTCAACTTGGCCACCAATGACCAATGGCATGCGATGAGACACGGAGTAGTGCACCTCGTTGTGTACACCGCATTCTTCTATTTTTCCCTCTCTTTTTTCGTTGTTGCCCTTCTTCTCAACATTTGGTTCCTTTACCGGCCTCTACTTAACCTGCCGAAATCGTCCTTTAAGGCCTACATTAGAGATTGGAATGGGAGAAATTGGGCGCTTTTGGCGGGTGTCGTTTGTGGATTGGGGAACGGGCTGCAGTTCGTGGGAGGTCAAGCTGCCGGTTATGCAGCAGCAGATTGTGTCCAGGTTAGTGCCGGCTAGTTGAATAATAATAAATATTTAATAAAAATATTCATATATAAATAAATATTACCTCTTATTTTATTTTTAAATGTCATTTTAGCTTTATCAACAATTAACTAAATAAATGACGTTTTGGATCTTTTGTACATATTTTTTCATTATTACTCTCATCTAGCTAATAAATACACTACGTCTTTTCATATTCACTCTTCATCTTTTCTCAAAACATCTATCTCTATCCTCATTAATGAGAGTTATTATTGACAAAAAAAATTTCTTAATAACTGTACAACTTTTCAAAATCAGACATAGAGGGACTAGTGTTTTATATATGGATTAATTAATGTGCTTGTAAAATGTGCAGGCTCTCCCACTGGTAAGCACCTTTTGGGGAATAGTGGTGTTAGGGGAGTACCGGAGATCGTCCAAGCGGACATATATATTGTTGGTGAGCATGTTGATAATGTTCATTGTGGCCGTTGGTGTGCTAATTGCATCATCTGGACACCGAAAAGCTAGCAGCTATAGCTAATAACTGGCAGACTGGTTTATTAGTTCAATAAAATATAATAAAGTTTTGAGGCAGGGTTCAGGAGATCATCACATGTAACTTACTCTGAGCCTCCCGCTATGAACTTTTTTTGAAATTAGTAAAGTGCACTTGCGATGCACGGGGTGGCGAATCTTTTTTCTCAATTAAGTTTAGTAAAATAAATTAATTAATTTATTAAAAATATCGTTGCAAGAATGAAAGAAAACGTAGAACAAATGAGCTCATAATGTAATCGTTTTTTGCCGATTAAGTTTTGTAAAATAAATAAATTAATTTTATTAAATATATCCTTGCAAGAATGAAATAAAATGTAGAGCAAATTAATGAAACAAAATATAGAAATAAATTATTTTTTCTAAAATAACTTAACGATGTTTTAATATAAAAATAATTAAATAACATATTACAACCCCAACAAAAACACTACTAAATAATGACTAATATATATTATACATGCATTAGTTCTTTTATTTGTTTATGTTAGATGATTCGATAGCGTTCTCTTTCATTTTGGTTTGACGTCCTCATAAGAAGCATTATTGATTCAATAGTATTGCAAAATTCATCTTAATTTATTTGGCAAAACGTCTACTTTATTCAAACACTTAGGAAATATTCTAACCAAATATATAGTGAAACTTCATGGTTGTATTATCTTTATATTTCTACTAACCATGCATGAATATATCTGCAAAATAATAAATCGTGTCATTAAAATTGTTGATTATTTTTTATCATTGTATAAACTATTAACTTACTCTCTCTATATATATCGACAAATTATTGATACCTACCCCATGGATGTATCTCCCTACGGAAGGGAATGAATTTCATCTCTAAATAAAAGTTGACTATTCAAAATATCTATTATATGTACTTTTCCCGAGGTTTTTTTTTTAAATCATCACACATTAACTAAAAGTTCATACTATAAAATAATTGCACATATGTTCAAGCACAATACACCAATGAAATTATAAATATTCCTATAAGAAGTGTCAACTTCATTCAAACATTCAAAAATGTTTTGATCAGGCTCCAACGTTTCATTTTCAATGTCATTTATTTGGAAGATAGACGAACTATATAATCTATTGTTTGCAAATCATTGACCATCTAGTTCTTGCAATGATTTTAGAATTATTTATCTTCATATCTTTCACATTCGTTTGGATTTGTAATATTTATGTGTCCAATAACTTTTTAATGCTTTTATCGTCCAACTTTATGCATCATACATAATACTCAAAAAAACTCGAGATAAAGTTCCTTTCTTGATTCTTCACCAATGACAAAATCAAACAAAACAAAACAATGAGACAACATTGAGAAGCATATCATTTGTTAAAATATTTGAGATGAGAAGAATTAAAATTCTATTTTATGACTCTTAGTCATCTTTGAACGTTATTATTACGAAATCATTATTAAAATCTACATTATGTATTATAAAGTTTTAAATTTTTAATTATTTAAAATTAAAAATTGATAATATAGGATCATTATTTATGAGATCCAATTTCTTACAGAGTCCATATATTTAAACGCTAGCAACAAATAAAGTATTATTTTTAAAAGATTTTTTGTTTCTAAATATTGGTATTCATACTTGTCTAAGAAAATTCAGACGTTTTCTTTTTACAATTCCACTATTATTATTTTATTAGTTTTTATTTCTATTGATAAATAATACTTTATTTATTAAACGAATTCTAGCACATTTATATGTATTGCATCATTTTTTGTACGTGTTTCATATAATGACGTTGTTATCAAAATATCTTATTTATTAGACAATAAATAATATAATCACATAAGATAAAATAAAATTTAATATTACTTATTTATATATTTATAATAATAATATATTTAATAAAAAAATGTACTTTTATACTGATTATTAGATTAAAAGGTTTAGAACTTTTTTCCAATGTTTGAGAAAAATATTAAGCAAGTAACTCATTTTCATACTCATTGAATTTATGTGTTAGTTGAATAAATTTCACATACAACTCGTTTATTTCTCTTTTTAATTCACATAGTTAATATTGGTGATAGTTGTATATTTACATCCATTTTTTGTTTTTTCTGAGTATGAATTTTCGGATATATGTAAGAAAAATATGCCACAAGGAATCTAATTCTAGCAAAAATATTTTATTGGAATCATGAGCAGATCTATGTTTATTTTATAGATCCGACACAACCCTCCATCTTAAAGCATATAGCGTAAGGAATCTAATAAAAATTTGTGGGAACATTTTTTCATAATTTTATCATGTCCCCTATTTTAAAAATGAAATAGAAAGAAAGAAAGATACATAATGAATTAATTCACAACTCAACCAATTATAATTTAATTCAACTCATAACTTTATTAATGTTATAACATAAACGCGGCATCACAACTAAAGAAAATATATATATATATCTCAAAATTACAATTTTATCCTCTAATTATATTATTTCAATCTTGATGACAGTTTCAAATCTCTCTTTTGCAACATATTTTTTTCTATATCTTCAAAATATATTTTTTATGTCTTTTATAACTAATGCAAGGAGAATTCTAGTTATATATTCGTAATTTATAAATTAATCAATTATATTGCCGAGTCAGCTATACTACAACATAGATTTTTTGTTTATAATTTTTTTTTAAAAAAATATTATTTTCAATGATTTTCTTATGTTGAATTGAGAAAAATCATCATTTTTTTTATTAAATACTTTTTAACTTATTGTGATTGTACTGATGTATTAGAATGTATTACAAGTTAGAAACATGACAAATTATGTAAAGTATAATTTATAAATTGTAATGGCATTATGTTATTTTGATGGTATACTTTTTATATTAACTATATAGTGCCCAATATAAAATTATTGTGGATCCGCCACTGCAATTAGTTTTCCAATGGAACTTCTATTAATTTTTTTACAATTTCAATGATAGTTTTTTCAATGGTTGAAATACGATCCGTAAAAAAATTCAACAGAGATTCAAACAATAATAAATTATAGTAATTGGAATGATTTAATTCACAAAATTTTCAATGTAATTTAATTTGTTCTCTGTTGGAATAGTTAATGAAATTTTCCAATAAAAGCTTTACCAATGAAATATCCGTTGGAATTTTCTTTGGAATATCTTACAGATGCATTTTTCATTGCAATATACCAATTTTTTTTTTTTTGTATTCCTTCTTAAACATTATATTTTAGGTAGTAGTTATTGAGTAACTGTGTTTACAATTTTTCTAATAACATACATTAAACACATGAACTT
>BKCP01004450.1:239154-276331 GCA_008636005.1 Striga asiatica | reverse complement strand
TTACAAATAACTATTATCTATCACCTAAAAGTTACACATAGAACTAATAAGCACAAAAAAATAAAAATAAATAAACAATTCGATTCATTTACATCGATAAATATAAGTTTTAAAAGTTTTATGTTTAATTTTATTAATTATAAAATTTTTATTTATTATTTGTTTTCATATTTATTAGCAAGCCTTACACCTTAATTATATTTTTAATGTTATTCATCAGATTTATTATTTTTTTTACTTTCAAATCATTCTTTTATTTAGCACACATCTTTAAAATCAGTGGCTCATATAAAATAATAATAATTAAAATCTCATGATATTTTACTTAATTATTGAATGTAAAATTCATATATTTTAAGTGTTAATAATTAAAATCTTGATATTAATCATTTAATGGTCAAGTGAAAATTCGTTAATTTTATTCACTTTGTGACTAAAATTGGAAAAAACAAACAAACAAACAAATGACGATTTTTGTGGGATCAAAATTCCATCCAGTAAGATTAAAGTGCAATTTCTATTCTAATTCTATATATAAGATTTTACTTTTCTTAAATAATGAAGTAGTTAAATGAATTGTTCAACTTTTCTAGTTTGTCAGATAATGTATAAAATTACTAAAAACAAGGATTTTTTTTGAAACAACAATCTATATCTTTTCAAAACTTTATTGTTTAGGTTGATGTTAGGTTGATTTTTGGGAGATATGTGGAAGAAAGCAATTTCGTGAGAAATAATGGTGCGTGAATATTGTGTTTGATTTTTAGGAGATCTGAAATGTATTGTTCATGTATTTATATTTAAGTAATTAAGCATTAGTTATTAATTAAAATTATAAGATATAATAGGTATTCGTGTATTACTAATTTGCCATTAAAAACATGTTAAAGTAAGGGTTTTTTAGGTAATTCATTTTTTTAATTAAAAATATAAATTAAAATATGTATTACTGTATTACTAATTTGCCATTAAAAATATGTCAAAGTAAGGTTATTTTAGGTAGTTCATATTTTTACAAAAACACTCGTCCTTTTAGAGTAGTATAGATATAGATAGATAGATATAGATATAGATAGATAGGTATAGATAGATAGATAGATATAGATAGATAGATAGATAGATAGATAGATAGATAGATATAGATATAGATATATATAGATAGATAGATAGGTAAGGGCTTTTTTTTTGCCTTGTCTATTTTGCAGAAATTGTTATTATGTATTGCCGTGTGTGTAAAGTTGAATTAAAAATAGAGTACAAGATCTATTCATTTGCTTACCATTTTGGTCAAATTGAGTTGATGAGCATAACCTCGTTTGCAAACATATTACAATTTTTTACCAAAATTATTTATTGTTGTTTCTCTTTAGAAAAAGAAATTCTCAAATAATAGCTAAAAGTTGAGTTTGTTTGCATACTTCCCTGCCCCAAACTAATTTCGAACTAAGATTTGAGTTATACTGGTGCTGCGGGATATGATATTGCATGTGTACAATTTTTGTGAGGCAAAAAATTTAAAAATTGGTCCTATAACTTGACCGCTATCTAAAAAATCACCCCCATATTAACCACTTTCAATTTAGGTTCAATAATTTGTCGATTTCATTAATTTTGGTCCTTTTTTATCCGCACCCTGGATTAAAAAGTGACGTGACATGAAAAAATGACCAAAATTGATGAGATCGAGAAATTATAGGAACAAAATTGACGTGCCACGTAGATCATAATCACGCCATGTAACATTAAAAAACTGACACGTCATGCCACGTCACTTTTTAATCCAGGGTGCGAATAAAAAGGACCAAAATTGATGAAATCGACAAATTATAGGACCTAAATTGAAAGTGGTCAATATCGAGATGGTTTTTTGGACAGTGATCAAATTATAGGACCAATTTTAAAATTTTGCCATTTTTGTGATAAGTAGTATGACTTATTGACTTATGATATTTGATGGTTGTACGCGAGGATACTAATTCACGTGTGTCAATCATTCAATGAAAATATAAATTAAAACATGATTTCCAAATTATTGCACATCTTTTAATGTAATATTTTTTCATTTAACAAATTCAAAACGAGAATAAGTAATCGGTTAGAACCTTAATTTTCACCCAAAACTTATTTATCCATGACTATTAAGTTTTACACTATTTATATAACATTTTTTTAACATATATTCTATATCTCTCTTATCTTCTACTATATATATATGAATAAGAAGTTAGAGGACTTCAAATTTTGACATGTGTCCCATTTAGTATACTTAAAACGACGACACGTGTTCCAGTAGCAAACTGGCAATTCTTTTTTTTCAAAACCAGCAATCGAAACGACGTCGTTTCATGCCTTATTTTGTTTCTAGTATTGTTTAATTTTCCTTCTATGGTCTTTTCTTCTTTCTCGAAAATCACTCGGAGCAGTTGGGATTTTCTTTCCCAAATCAAGATTTTCTGAACTTTTACCATGTCTTATGTGACGTGATTTCCATGAATTGTGTGGACTCTGCCAGAGTAACTTAATTGTTAAGAATTCCCGCTACATCTACTTTTCACCTATATCTACTTTTCACCTATATTTCCACTCTTCTTAAACCTGCGTGTCTCCCTAATTTTTCTTTCTCCTTCATCCCGACCACTACAGATGTTACTTCAACGCAAACTGATCCTACGCGTCGACGGCCTGTGTCCGTTGGGGGTGAGTCACTGTGTATTATTGCAACGACACAAATAGGGCGGAGACTGAATTTAAAGAAATTAGGGCAAATTGAGAGCTCTTTGGTACGGATGTGCATCGGCTCGCTGACTCAGAGCGATGACCCCCTCGAGAAGAGGCAACGACGGACTCGTGAGTGCTTGTCACCTCCTCTTGCTGATTCTCTTCTCCGTCGTCGCCTTCGAGTATGTTTCCTTAATTACCCGAGGAAATCTATCTCTTTTATTTTTCATTTATTTTGGCTTCTTATTATGCTGCTTTTTATGGTCGATATTGAAATGCCCATACTATTTTTTGTGAAAGTGAAAAAAGAATAATCAGATTATTGTCGGTTCGGTGTACGATACGCATAATATATGGTACTTATTTAAATTAATCAACTATGGCTAGTATATCTATATATGAAGAAGTGATATGCCTTTAAATGGTGACAAGTGTCCATTTTTGTGCTCCTCAAAAGTTGACAAGTGTCCCCTTTTTTTACATTTTTGCCACTCCACTATCCATTGCACTTTGTATGCCTTTTGTGTGTTTTTTGTTTTCTAATTGAAACTGAATAAAACGATGTCGTTTTTGTCTACCTTCACAAGATGAAAGGTTTCTTCTTTTCGCCAGAATTCCCGCTGGTCAAGACTACTATTTTCTTACTTTTGCAGAATTCTCGCACACACGCAATCAGACAGTCTTTTCATTTACCCACCCCTTCTTTAGACATCTTTATCCCCAACCGAACCCAACCCAACCCAATAATAAAAAATTATTTTTCTCTCCTCCACCTACACAACCCAACTTTTAACAACCTACATATTTTTATCCCTAACCCAACCCAATCCAACCCAACATACTATTTATTTTATTTTTATTTATTAAATATTATCTACAATCAATTTTTTGTTATTTTTTTTAGTTGTGATAAATTAATTAAAAAAATTATAATTAAAAATATTGATTTCAAAAAATTAATATTTTAAAATACAACTAAAAAAAATATTACAAACATAATTAAAAATTGAAATTGCATAATTCGGTACGAAATAAACTAAACAAGTTACAAACATTTCAAATGAAATTACACATCAACTACGATTGCCAAATTTTTCCCATATGTGCTCAATCAAGTCATTTTTCAAAGTCACGTGAGCTTCTCTATTACGGAGTTGTGACCTATTGGTCATATACGTAGATAGGTTGTGATTCTTTTAGTCGAGTATTAAAAAGGCATATCATCTTCCTCTTCTTCTACGCCATTTCTTATGTTCCTTCTTTGTTGCCTCCATCCATTTGTAGGCCTCTCGTTCATAAATTCTGTAGGATCATAATAATTCAAGTAGGCGTCCCGTTCATCTTCTACTATCATATTGTGCATGATGATACAAGCCATCATAATTCTTCCAATAAAAAAACGATCCCATACTAGACATGGTCATTTGATAAATGCAAAACGAGCTTGTAAAACACCAAATGCGCGCTCAACATCTTTTCTAGCCGCCTCTTGGTGTTGAGCAAACAATTTGTGCTTTCGAAGTTGCGGGGAAGTAATTGATTTAACAAATGTAGCCCATGAAGGATATATACCATCAGTGAGGTAATATCCCATATTTCTTTGTTGACCATTCACAACGTAGGTAATTTCTGGTGCACGACCTTCCAAAATATCATCAAAAACAGGAGATTGGTGAAGTACATTGATATCGTTGCATGAACCTGGTGTTTCAAAAAACGCATGTCATATCCATAAGTCATATGATGCAACAGCTTCCAAAATAATTGTTGCTTTTCCACTTCTTCCTGCATATTGCCCAGCCCATGCTGTAGGACAATTTTTCCAACCCCAATGCATACAGTCAATACTTCCCATCATTCCTGGAAATCCACGTTGCTCCCCCGCATGAAGTATTCTTGCCAAATCTTGTTCATTAGGTCTTCTGAGGTATTGGTCGCCGAAGTTAGAAATGACGCCTTCTACGAATTTCATGAGAGATTCCCTCGTTACAGCTTCACTTATTCGCAAGTATTCATCAACAGCATCCGCTGATGTTCCATAGGCCAACACCCTTATGGCTGCAGTACATTTCTGCAATGGTGAAATGCCCAGCCTACCAGTGGCATCACGCCTTTGTTGAAAAGATTCGTCGTTGGTGGTGATTTCGCTCACTATACGAAGAAAACGATTCTTACGCATGCGAAATCTCCGACGAAATACCTCTTCAGGATAGGTTGGATTGTCGGAGAAGTAGTCATTGAACACATTCGCCTCTCCTCTCTCTCGTTGCCTCTCAATGACTTGCCTTCTACCTCTAGAAACGGGATTTTTTGGTTGTAAGACCATATTTGGAATACGAACAATCAAATCTTCCATAATACGATCAAATTGTTGATTTTGTTGAATCACTCGTTCTTCCCATTCATCAAATTTGATGAAATTGGAAGTTTCAGAACTAGAATTTGAATTTTCAGATGAGTTTTCAGTCGAAGACATTTCTGAACAAGAATGAATTGTCTTGCGAAAAAACAAAGTTATAATTGATATAAAGAAAATAGATATGATCTGATTTTGATATCAACTTGATCTGAATCCAACCATGTTATATAGGAATGTAGTATGAAGAGTTGGTGTAGATTTAACTTAAAATAAATTAAAGTAAATGTAAAAGAAAAGTAAAGTAAAGTTAATATAAAGAAAAGTAAAGTAAAGTAAAATCAAAAGTAAAGTAAAATAAATAAAAGTTGCATGTGCATTAAATGAATGTAAATTTTATTGAATAAAGCTGCTATTTGATCCGGATTCAATGCATGTGAATTTTGGAAGACAAAATAAAGCTGCTATTTGATAGTAATAACTCATACACTATCTTCCAAATAGCTCTTGGTCATTCTTATTATATGTGACTATTATACTAGTGGATAGGACAATCATTGAAGTAACATGTGATTACTGAAAAATATTAGAGAAAAACACTTACTAAATAGACTTTTATTGAATAACTTGAATTACAGGAATTGAAAAGCTTACATCAGAATAACTAAAACGACATAAATGAAAGCTGCATGATAATAAATTACATCGACTTTCCAAATAAAATTGAAGTTAAGTGATGTCTCATCTCTTCATCTTCCGGCGATAAGTGGTCTTTTGCCAACAGCGTATTCAACACCATCATATTCATTTTCCTAATCTTCCTTTCTTCTTTATTGTGTTCCAACTCCATCCTATCGTTCGATATTTTTGTCATTAAATCACATTCGTTCTTTCTTGTAAGTCTTAGTGCACGAATTTCTGCAGTGAACTCATCAAGAATGGAAGAAGATTGTGATGCTACCTTTTTTCCTTTTTTTTTCGCCATATCTCTACCTTCGGGTCGGGGAATCACAAAATCATCACTAACTGGAGTTTCTTGATTTGAGGGAATTGAATAATCTCCATCTTCAGTAGTCCTTGATCTTTTGGAACTGCCATGGCTTTCTTCATTACTCGCTTCATCTTCAGGGCGCGAACGAGTTGAATCACGATCTAATTTTAATTCCCATTTGGGATGCTTTCGCATGACTTCTTCAAACACATGCAAGTTTGTAAACTTGCTACCACCAGCTTCATCAATTACATGAGCTTCTTTTTCAACATCTTTCATGCTCATTCCGCTCCTTTTATTTCTGTATGCTTCCATGTAAGCACCTCTCCACTTGTTTACATTTTCATTAAGGCGTTTATAACGACCTTTCATTGAATCCAAGTTTCTTTCACCAATTTCTTCTGGGTTTTCCATTCGAGATTGCTCAAACATTTGAGCTATGCGTGACCATAATGAAGAACCCTTCTGATTCATGCCACACAGTTTGTCTTCGCTAACGAAACACCAAGCTGACATTAGAGCAAGATCTTCCGCCACACTCCAACTAACATTTTTCGTTCCTTTTTGAGGATTTGTGCGTGTCTGTTGCACATTTTGAAATAAATTTCGTGAGATGTTTTGTGGGGGTTGGGCATTTACAGAAACTGGAAATTGGGTAAGATTAGGAGAAAATGGCTCTTGTGAATAATTTTCGAAATTCTGAAAATTTTCAGAGTTTGACAAATTTTGAGAATTTAGGTAATACTCAAAATTTGGATATATATGGTATTTGTTGGAAATTAAGAGAAATAAAAGAGATGATAAAATTAATAAGGTATGATTAAGAAGAGGGTGAAAAAAGAGAAATTTCAGTTGTGATCTAAAACATATCAAGAGTGGTCTCTATTTATAGAGAATGAAAAAATACGAATTTTGATATTTTTTATTTTATTTTTTAATATATAAATAAACTCAATTATTAAGTTATCTTATCTTATCAAAATAAAATTATTGCTTCCACTTAAAAAGAGAAATGTGTCCATGCCTTATCCAATAATTGAATAAAAAAAATAAAAAAAGATAACAAAAAGCGTCCAAACTCAAAGCAATAATGGAATAAAAAAAACAAAAAAAAAAAGAAAGCAAGAAAGTGGCTTGCGGCTCAGTTGCGACCCAAGGTCACCATCTGACCTGGGTCGCGTATTATCTTCTCTTTTTCATTTTTTTTTATTTATTTATTTTTATTTTTATTTTTTTGCCTTTTTTTGTCTTTTCCCTGGTGACCCATTGGGTTGGGTCACTGATAAGGTATGTTAATATGTTTGTGTTTTTTGTAGATATATGATGTAATGAAGTGCAAATATTATTTTATAAGGTGCAACATGTTATTTATAAAGTGTGACATTCCCTTATATAAAGTGCACTAGATAATTTATACTTTCACAGATAAATTATGTGTATAATTGTACATCGAAATAATCTAAATAATTAAAATAGCTTTTTATTTATTATTTTTTACTATATAATTTATTTATTATTACAAAATATATTTATATTATTTTAATATCTTATATTATTTTAATTTAATAGTTTAATTATTATTTACTATATATACATAACAAATATGCAAATGCTTTGTACAAATGTCCTCTCTCTCCACTCGTTCATGTGCATTGTAGTCATGATAAATTCATTATAATCGGTTCTCCCATTACCATCCACGGCTGCCTGAAAATATTTAATGAAAAAAAAAATCTGAGGAGCATGAAAAAGCAGCCATTTTTATACATATGCAAGCTATAGAATTTTAAACTAAAGTTAATTTAATACAGTATTGCATAGAAAGAATAAGCTACAAAATATATAAAAAAAAATGTTTTTTTATTAACTTTCAATAATTATAGATTTGACCCATGGGTTAAATTGAAATATAATTCAAAATATTAAAATTACAAATAGGTCCCTAAACATAATCTAATTCTAAATAAAAAGGCCCAAACCCACATTTCAATTTCAGATTTCATACTGCTCGAAATTTTTTTTCAAAAACATTCAATTTGGCCGCCGGCGAGGACCTCATCATGCGGCCACCAAGGACCTTCACCGCCCGGCGATACATATTTCCGACCACCTTTCCGATGTCAACGCGTCCATCATCGGACAAATCAATTTCACCAGCAAAAAATAATTTCAGTACATATTCGCCGCCGCCGAGAAGACGGCGATGGGATGGGCCGGGAAGACGACGGCGACGGACTGAGACATCGGCGGGGTTGATACCTGGTGTGTGCAGTGGTCAGCTGGAGTCCAACTGAGGACGGTGGCGCAGTCAATTGGTCTAGCAGACGTCGGCGATGTCGATGGACGAGGCGGTGGCGACTTCTCTGGCAACTGCGGTGGCGGAGTGGTCCGAATGTGTGTGTGAAACGATTGTGTGTGTGTGCAGTGTCTGGTGTGTGTGTGTGTGTGGTGTTTTGATTATGTGCGTGTGTGTGTGAGAGAAACTGGTGTGTGGGAGGGAGAGAGGTAACGGGGTGAGGGTATTTGGGGCGGGTCCCACATGCAAGTGGAATGGGAACAAATGACCTATTTAACCTTACTTAATGATTAAATACATATATTTAACCTTAATATCTTCATTTATTTACCATAATGCCACCTCATGTTTGACTGTCATTATCAATGTTTGACTTGATCATAGCCATTGACTTGATGGATCAAATGGCCCATAGTCATTCTTATTTCTTTCACTATCTATCATTCTCATATGATCTCTTCTCTCTCTCTCTCTATATATATATAGGGATTGGTTCCAATGCATCCCATTATTTAAAGTGAGGACGTGAGACACATTCCTAGCCACAAGATTTAGATCTTGATTTAAATAATAATTCTTTATTTTTATTATTTAATTCTTTATTTTTAATTATTTAAAATATTATTATGACCATTGACCGTTGACTCCAGCGTTGACCGTTGACTTCCGGCGTTGACCGTTGACTCCGACGTTGATCGTTGACCATTTGTCTTTTGTTGTTATGTTATTTCTTTCTTGCTAGGTTAGTTGTGTTTTGTTGCTAGGTTAGTTGTTTGTTGTTACTAGGTTAGTTATTTGTAGCTGCTAGGTTAGTTGAGTTTTGTTGCTAGATTAGTTGTCTTAAGTTGCTAGGTTATTTTTTTCTTGCTGCTAGGTTAGTTGTCTTTTGTTGCTAGGTTAGTTCTTTCTTGCTGCTAGGTTAGTTGTCTGATGCTGCTAGGTTAGTTGTCTGATGCTGTGCTAGGTTAGTTGTCTGATGCTGCTAGGTTATTTCTTTCTTGTTGCTAGGTTAGTTGTCTTTTGTTGCTAGGTTAGTTCTTTCTTGCTGCTAGGTTAGTTGTCTGTTGCTGCTAGGTTAGTTGTCTTTTGTTGCTAGGTTATTTCTTTCTTGCTGCTAGGTTAGTTGTCTTTTGTTGCTAGGTTTTTTTTTTTTTTTTTTAAACAAACAACGCCCCGGAAGGGCGGGGGATTGGGCTGGATCCCCAACCTGTGCATAGATCAGGGCCCCAAAAACGGGAGCCCAATAATGTCAACGAACCAGATACAAAGGTCTACATAGTCTGAGAATCAAAACCAAAACCAAAAGAAAAACAAGAAAGAAAAAACCGAAAAACGAAAAAGAAACAAAAAACTACAATATAAAGTCGATCTTCGGGCTAACAGATGCCCGAGATAAATGTCTATACTAATGAAAATAGAAATCCTAAACTAGTGAAAGCGGAACGCTGGATATCCAAGCTGGTCCATCCGTACAAGAGTGCGAAGGCGGAGTGGAGCAGTGTCGGTCTGGAATGTATGTGTGCCTGGTATGGTGGCGCCAAGGCTGGCCAGGTAATCAGCCGGTCTGTTCCCCTCACGGAAAATGTGCGTGATCCTGTGATGGACTGACCGAAGTAGATCTCTAATGCGCATAAGCGGGTGCTGAATCTGCCACGAGCCCTGATGGCCCGAAGTCAGGAGGGTGGCGACAGCCGCAGCATCCAGCTCGATCCATATATGACTAGAGAGGTGGACAGCAATCTGAAGGCCAATCTGTAGTGCCTGAATCTCTGCATCGTAGCTCGAGGAGGCCTGAATGGACGCGTGGAAGGCGGTGATGAGGGCGCCGCTATGGTCCCGAATCAAGCCTCCTCCTCCGGCAACTCCAGTGTGGCGATCAAAGGAGCCATCAGTGTTCAGCTTGACCCACGGAGAGTCAGGTCGAAGCCAAACAACAGCTCTGGCCCGAGGAGGCCGAACAGGCGGTGGTGGGGCCACCATGTAGCGATGCGGTGGCGTGCAGCCTGTCCAGTCTCGGGCCGTGAGCCTGCCCAATGAGATGAGGAGTGAAATGTGTCTCTCAACCTGCAAAACAATGTGAGAAAACATAAAAGTAATATCCCTATGCTTCGCACTATTCCTTTCTGTCCAGGTGAACCAAAGGATCAGACAAGGAATGAGGAAGCCCACGTGTCTAAGGTGTGTGCTCTGTGAGAAAAAACTCAGGAGCTCAAAAAAACTGTATGTGGTGGGTAGGGATATATGAGTCCAAGTGGCAAAATGCTCCCACACTCTCCTCACAATCTCACTCTCTAGAAAAAGGTGGGTAAAGGTCTCAGTCTCATGGCGTCCAGTCTCAGAACAACACACACACCGAGAGGGGAAGGAGATCCCCCTCGCGTGTAGCACAGTATCGACGGGTATCCGGCGCAAGAGAAGGCGCCAAAGGAATACCGAAATAGTAGGCGTAAAAAGGTCACTCCAGATAGCCCCGAAGAGGAGATTAGGCCGATCCCTCAGCCTTATCTGCTCCCAAGCCGAGGTAGTAGAAAACACACCTGATGATGTAAGTCTCCACCTCATGCTATCTGAACCGTCCCCCGAGATAGGGATCTGCTGGATCTGATCTAATAACTGCTCGCTAAAACCCGCACCAGCCCCCAACTCCCTATCAAGCTTCCCCCTATCCCACGACCCGTCCGTCCAGAGGTCGCTCACGAGCAGGTAGGGGGAATGCGACACCTGCCTATCCCTAGACAACGGCCTATCACCTACCCACCACTCATCCCAAACACTGACATCGCCCCCGCCCAAAACCCAAAAGATGTGATCCTGGGCTCGCCTCCCGACCCTAGTGAGGCGCCGCCACTGTCTGCTATCATGATCAACAGCCGTGACCCAACAAGGGTGGTTGGCACGTCTAGGGCAGTACTTGCCGCGAAGGTACTGAGCCCAAAGCGACTTTCCTTCCCTGAAGCGCCACCACAGCTTGTATGAGAAAGCTGTAACAATGTCCCTAAGGCGGCGGATGCCAAGGCCACCCTCTGGGAGGGGGCGGCAGATAGAGTCCCAACTCACCCAGTGAGTACGTCTCCCCCTCCCAGACCCGTCCTCATAACCCCAGAAATAACGAGCCATAATCTGGTCAAGCTCGTCAAGAGTAGACCTAGGGGGGTCGAGGACCATAAGCAAGTGAATCGGAAGAGAGCTAAGAGTGCTCTTGATCAGCGCTAGCCGACCACCGAAAGAAAGATATCTATGCGACCAACCAGAGATCCTGTCGATCATCCTCTGTCTGACGCCCGCAAAGAGCGCTCTCGTGAGGTTGCCCTTATATAAAGGGACCCCGAGGTAGGTAATGGGAAGGTCGCCACGCGCAAAGCCAGTAATGTCGTGGACCCGCTGAGCCCACCTGTCCACGGTGGCAGATGAAAGGATGAAGGTGCTCTTCTGCACACTGACCAGCTGACCGGTGACCAAGCCATAGTGCTCCAAAAGGCGCATAAGCTCGACCAGTCCATCATCATCCGCCCGGGTGAAGATAATGATGTCATCCGCGTAAGAGAGGTGAGAGACGGTAGGACCATAGCCACAGGTGCTATAGGTCATATGGGGAGAGTCGCGGATGAAGCCGTCAAGGCAGCGAGAGAGGTAGTCCGCCGCAAGAACGAAGAGGGAAGGGGAAAGGGGGTCGCCCTGTCTAAGGCCTCTAGAGGAGGGAAAGAAATCGGTGGGGCTGCCATTAATCAGGACCGAGAACGTGCAATGCTCCACACACGCCTCCACAAAGCTGATCCAACGCTCAGGGAATCCCATCCTAGCCAACGCCTCCCTAAGAAACGGCCACTCAACCCTATCATACGCCTTAGCCATGTCTAGCTTCAGCGCGATATTCGGAGCCCGCTTCCAGTCCGCTCGGGAGATGTCGTGGATCATCTCCTGGGCCAGAAGGATGTTATCACTAATGACCCGATCCTTGACGAATCCACTCTGGTTCGGAGAGATGAGGGAGGGGAGAAGAGGGGAAAGACGGCCGTTAAGAATCTTCGAAATGAGCTTGTTGGTCACGTTACACAGGCTGATGGGCCTGTAATCGGACCAAGAGCTCGGGTTGGGTCGTTTGGGGATCAAGACGACAGAGGTAGACGTGAAGGAGTCCGGCATCCGGTGTTCCAACATCGCCTCCTCGACGTCAGTCTCGACAAGATCCCAGCAGACCTGATAGAAGAGGGAGGAGAAACCATCCGGGCCAGAAACGCTGTTGGGATCAATCCCGAATACAGCATCCCTAACCTCCTCCCTGCTCGGGAGCTCACAGAGGCCAATGAGATCGACCGAAGGAGGGATGGTGGGGAAAAAAGAAGCGGTCGGGGCCACGAGGGACCCTCTGTCAGAGGTGAAGAGGGTCTGGAAGTGAGCAACAGCCGACTCCCGAATCTGAGCCTCCTGGGTCAAGGATGACCCATCAGCCTCGATACTATGGATGTACGACTTAGCACGCTTCTGCCTAACGTAGCCCTGAAAAAACCTAGTGTTCCGCTCGCCCTCGGCCACCCAACGAACGGCCGCCTTCTGCTTCCAGAAGACCTCTTCCATGAGGAGTCGGAGCTGGTACTCGGCGTGGCAGCGGTGCATGGCAGTCCTATTCTCCGGAGTGGGGTCCAGGTCATAGACCCGTTCAGCCGTCGCATGCGCACTCTGAGCCGCAGCAAGGCGCTGGTGAAGGTTTCCAAAAACATCCCAGTTCTACTGTCTCAACCGACGCCGCAGTCTGCCGAGCTTCGCCTCGAGATTGCGCATCCCGAAGAGCCCAGTCGGCTGAAGCCAGGAATCCCTGACAGTGTCGTGGAAGGAGTGGTGGCGAACCCACATGTTCTGGAACCTAAACGAAGGGCGGCGGCGGGTGCTCGAAAATAGGCACCGGATGAGAAGGGGTGAATGGTCGGACCCGAATCGAGTAAGGTGTGTGACGGTCGTAACCGCAAACACCTTCGACCACGCCTCAGAAACTAAGGCACGGTCTAACCTCTCTTTGAGTCCGTCCCTCACCCACGTGAAGGGCTCACCATCACATCCAGCGTCAATTAACTCGCAGTCCGCCACTGCCTGAGCAGAATCCCACATCTCCCGTGACCGGTCCGTGCGGCCACCCACACGCTCATCGGGATGCAGAAAGATGTTGAAATCGCCACTAACCATCCATGGCAATCCCTCCATACTCTCGGCAATCTCACGCAGGGTGTCCCAAAGGTCATATCGCCCGACCCTAGTACACTTGGCATAAACCAAGGTGTGAAAGATGGGCTCCGGGAGGTGGTCAGCGGAAATCTCTACGTGAAGCACCTGATCGGTGTCGCGGAGGACCCGACAAGTGTAGTCACGCGAGTGGAAAAACCAGATCTTGTGTGAAATATTACCCACGCCCGAGTGGAAGCCCAGACGACGCGAGTAGTATTTAAAAGAAGGAGTGCGAATCATCGGCTCAATAAAACCAACAAAATCGACTCTGTTGTTACGAATGAGAGAATGAAGGTGAGAAAGAGTAGCCCTGTTCGCCAGGCCACGGCCATTCCAAGTAATGGATGTGATGGACATATCAACGGTCGCAAGAGCCACCGGACGTAGTCCGCCTATGGCGAGGCTGATTCGGGCCACCTAAAGAATGGGAGATCATCCGTCGTGTCGTGCGGCGGAAGGGTCCAATAGCAGGGGAGATCGTCCGCCGTCTCGTGTGTTGCGTGGCTCTGGTCCTCGAGGTCTGTCTGCCTCGGTATGTACTCCTGGCCTGTGAGTCGTCTGGCTGGACAGACTGGCCTATAGCAGCACTAGCGGGTTGCCCCATCTCCAGGGCTGTCTCCTGTCTGTTAAGGTGAAGAAATGCACTAGAGGCGAAGCTCTCGCACGAGACGTCATGCTGCGCGCGGTTGAGCCAGCATATCTGCTCGGGGATGGGTGAAATAGATGGTCCAACAGGCAGAGCACTCGGGTGCTCGCCGGTAGGAGGAGGCTGGGAGCTGGCTATCAGCTCGACCGAGCTCCGAATCTTAGCAGGGATGGGGTGGGCCGACTCATCCCCTTTCGGGTGAGCGGTGGCGGCAGTAGCCCTCGAATCCGAAGATCGGACCGGGCTAGATGCGCGCACGGTCAAAGGACCAGCATCGCGCACACTATCATCGGATAGGTGGATGGACTCTCTCCTGGGCGTGGCGTCCGGCTGGTCCATGTCGTCTCCAAGGAGGTCATCGTCATCCAGAAACGTACAGTCGGTACTCTTAGATGGCCTGCTGGAGGAAGGAACAGTCTTCTTCTCTGCCTCAGGGGAGAGAATAGCGAAATACGAGTGGTTGGCCTTGAAGGCCGTCTGTAAGGTCTGTCTGGGGATAAAACCCGTGGTCTTGGGCTTGGGACCCACTAAGGCCAACTGCTTAGGCTGGTTAGGATGAGCATCCTTCCCAGTTTGGGCAGTATCAACAATCACAGCCTTGCCCTTATCCTTAGACCCCTTTGGGGTCTCGGGCGCACGGAGAGGGCTTTTGCCCTTTCCCTTCGGGTCCCTCCGGCTGGTGGAGGTTCCCTGCTGGGTCGCACGATGGCGCTGCGGGAGGGCGGGCCGTGGCTTATTGCCACTGATGTAGCAATCGGCCGCGACATGACCCACATGGCTGCACGAGGTGCAGAACGCGGGGATCTTCTCATAGATCACCCGCTGAACAAAAGACTCCGAGCCCTGTTCAATCTCAATCTCGTGAACGAGCTCAGCTCTCAGGTCTATCTCGACGCAAAATCGCGCCACGTTAGCCCTCGTCTGAAGGGCCGTCGGGGCGTCGATACGAATCGGCTACCCAATACACTTAGCTAGTTTAGTGATGGCAGCACGATCGTAAAGATGGGGTGGTAGGCCGGGAAGGCGGCACCACACGGGGACAACCGGCGCCTCCGTCTTCGGGTTAAACCCGGCATAATATTTGAACACCCTAGCTGGGCATCCACACACATGAATGGAGGTCTTTAGCCAGACCTCGTTATAGTCCTCGGGAAGGTGAAACGAGACTAGAAGGTGGTTGAAATTGTACCACTTCGACGACACTCTACCCTTAAAGCCCAGTTTTCCTAACCCAGCAGATATATCTCGGGGAGCGGGGATAGCATATGAAAACTTAAAGACCAGAGTGTTAGCTAATTTACCTGCAAGAGCGACAGATTCGGCTTCAGTGTATCGGGCCTTCACTTTGTTTCTCTCCAAGCGGATAATGGTTCCGCAAGCATGCTCATAATTCCCGTCAAAGGTGAACTCCTTAGGTGTTTGGCGCGGGGCGCCCGAGGCGTCATTCCTTTTTCCGGTAATAGCTTCCCGGAAGGAAAGAGGAACAGTGGAGGTGTCCGGAGGGGTTCCGTTTGCATCGGTTTTGGTTGTTGAAGTGCCCGTCGTCGGAATCCCGTTCGGGGAAGGCCCAGATAAATGAGCCGCGGACAGGTTGCATGGGCCTGTAAGTATCACACCGTCTTCACGCACATATAGGATATCCGGTTTAAGGTCTCCGACAGCATTGTTGTTTTTTCCGGCGGGTTTATCGATCGGAGGATGCGAAGATGACCGGGGGCCGAGAATTCCGGTCGAAATTGCCGCATTCGTGACCATTGCGGCCGGAGACCCGGCCGGTTGTACTTTTTCGGTGGTCTTCACGTTGCCGGAGCCGACGAGGATGTGATGATCGGCGGCTGTCTGTTGGACAGTAGCAGCTATATGCTGGGTGATGACGGGATTTGTAATGGTATGGGGAGAGGCGGGCTGGGTCTGGGAAGAGGGTAGGGATACGGGCTGAAATGTGTGCTTGGTGTGGGCTTGAGAGTTCAGCTGGGGGAGAGAGACACGGCCCAGGTTGCTGTTCGGCCCAAAAGGGAGAGGGCCAGAATTATCGGGCTGGAGTGTGTGATGTTTGGATTGGGATTTATGCTGGGGTGAAGGGACGCGGCCCAGGTTGTTTGGGGTTGGGGTGTTAGATGGGCTAGGATTAGATTTCGGCCCAAGAGAGAGGGAGAGAGGGGCAGAAATATTGGGCCTGGAGATGGGCCCATTCGAATCTTGATTTCTAAGCTGGGGAGCGGAGGTTGGAGCCACGTCGCCTAGCAGCTGCAGCTGAGGGTTTTTTGATCCAGAGGCGCCGCCTTGAAGACGTGAATTGATCGACGAGCAAAGATCCAACGGCACCCAAAAGCAACCGGCCATCCAGTTTTCACCGAGCGGGGATCCGAGCTTCCAGCAACGGTGCCGTCCGGATTTTCCGTCGTAGAAGGAGGAATCTCCCCTTCTTCCAAGCGAGTGTTACTGTCCAAAATCGCCGAGATAATCCGCTGAAATTCTGGAAACTTTGATAGGTAGAGAAAATCCGATGAGATGTTGGACGGGTCTAGTGTGAAGGTTGGGGAAAATGACGGTTGAGGGGAAGGGGCCATAACCGAGGGCTAAATCCGTGAAAAACCCGGCGGCCAGAGGTCGGGGCCGCCGCCGGTAGCAGCCGGAGAGGGCTACTATGCGGCGGTGGTGGTGATGGCGAAGGGGGAAGGGAGGTGGTGGCCGGATGTGGAAGGGGAGGAGGTAAATCATAGAGAGAGAATTATAGAGAGAATGAGGAGCATTTTTCTAGGTTAGTTGTTGCTAGGTTAGTTGTCTGATGTTGCTAAGGTAGTTGGATCCCCATCCTGTGCATAGATCAAGACCCCAAAATCAGGGCCCAAAATATCAACGAACAAGATACAATAGTCTACAGAGTCTCACTAACCAAAATCAAAAACAAAAAATGAAAAGGAAAAAGAAAACCGAAAAAACGAAAAAGGAACTAGAAACTACAAAACAACGTCGATCTTCAGGCTAACAGATGCCTGAAATAAATGTCTAGACTAATGAAAGCAAAAACCTAATCTACTAAAATCGAAAAGATGGATATCCAAGCTGGTCCATCCGAACAAGCGTGCGAAGGCGGAGTGGAGCAGTGTCAATCTGGAATGTATGTGTGTCTGGTATGGTGGCGCCAAGGCTGGCAAGATAGTCGGTGGGTCTGTTCCCCTCATGGAAAATGTGCGTGATCCTGTGATGGACAGACCGGAGTAGAGCTCTAATACGCATAAGCGGGTGCTGAATCTGCCACGAGCTCTGGTGGCCTGAGGTCAAAAGGGTGGCGACAACCGCAGCGTCTAGCTCGATCCAAATGTGGCTAGAGAGATGGACAACAATCTGAAGGCCAATCTGTAATGCCTGAATCTCTGCATCATAGCTTGAGGAGGCCTGAAGGGACGCGTGGAAGGCGGTGATGAGGGCGCCGCTATGGTCCCGGATCAAGCCTCCTCCTCCGGCAACTCCAGTGTGGCGATCAAAGGAGCCATTAGTGTTCAGCTTGACCCACGGAGCCAAACAACAGCTCTGGGCCGAGGGTGCCGAACAGGCGTAGGTGGGGCCATCATGTAGCGATGTGGTGGCGTGCAGCCTGTCCAGTCTCGGGCCGTGAGCCTTCCCAATGCGATGAGGAGTGAAATGTGTCTCTCTCCTGGCAAAACAATGTGAGAAAACATAAAAGTAATATCCCTATGCTTCGCACTATTCCTTCTGTCCAGGTGAACCAAAGGATCAGAAAAGGAATGAGGAAGCCCACGTGTCTAAGGTGTGTGTTCTGTGAGAAAAAACTCAGAAGCTCAAAGAAACTGTATGTGGTGGGTAGGGATATATGTGTCCAAGTGGCAAAATGCTCCCACACTCTCCTCACAATCTCACTCCCTAGAAAAAGGTGGGTAAAGGTCTCGGTCTCATGGCGTCCAGTCTCAGAACAACACACACACCGAGAGGGGAAGGAGATCCTCCTTGCGTGTAGCACAGTATCGACAGGTATCCGGCGCAAGAGGAGGCGCCAAAGGAACACCGAAATAGTAGGGGTGAAAAGGTCACTCCAGATGGCCCCGAAGAGGAGATTAGGCCGATCCCTCAGCCTTATCTGTTTCCAAGCCGAGGTAGTAGAAAACACACCCGATGATGTAAGTCTCCACCTCATGCTATCTGAACCGTCCCCCGAGATAGGGATCTGCTGGATCTGATCTAATAAATGCCCGCTAAAACCCGCACCAGACCCCAACTCCCTATCAAGCTTTCCCCTATCCCACGACTCGTCCGTCCAGAGGTCGCTCACAAGCAGGTAGGGGGAATGCGACACCTGCCTATCCCTAGACAACGGCCTATCACCTACCCACACTCATCCCAGAAGCTAACATCGCCCTCGCCCAGAACCCAGAAAATGTGATCCTGGGAGCGCTTACCAAACCTAGTAAGGCGCCGCCACTGCCTACTATCATGATCAACAGCCGTCACCCAACAAGGATGGTTGGCACGTCTAGGGCAGTACTTGTCGCGAAGGTACTGAGCCCAAAGCGACTTTCCTTCCCTGAAGCGCCACCACAGCTTGTATGAGAGAACTGTAACAATGTCCCTGAGGCGGCGGATGCCAAGTCCACCCTCGGGGAGGGGGAGACAAATGGAGTCCCAATTCACCCAGTGGTTACGTCTCCCACTCCCAGAACCGTCCTCGTAACCCCAGAAATAACGAGCCATAATCTGGTTTATCTCGTCAAGAGTAGACTTAGGGGGGTCGAGGACCATAAGCAAGTGAATCGGAAGAGAGCTAAGAGTGCTCTTGATCAGTGCAAGCCGACCACCGAAAGAAAGATGTCTATGCGACCAACCAGAGATCCTGTCGATCATCCTCTGCCTGACGCCCGTAAAGAGCGCTCTCGTGAGGTTGTCCTTATATAAAGGGACGCCAAGGTAGGTAATCGGAAGGTCGCCACGCGCAAAGCCAGTAATGTCGTGGACCCGCTGAGCCCACCTGGCCGCGCTGGAAGAAGAGAGGGTGAATGTGCTCTTCTATACACTGACCAGCTGACCGGTAACCGAGCCATAGTGCTCCAAAAGGCGCATGAGCTCGACCAGTCCATCATCATCCGCCCGGGTGAAGATGATGATGTCATCCGCGTAATAGAGGTGAGAGATGGGAGGACAATAGCCACGGGTGCTATACGTCATATGGGAAAGTCGTGGATGAAACCGTCAAGGCAGCGAGAGGGGTAGTCCGCCGCAAGGACGAAAAAGGAGGGGAACAGGGGGTCGCCCTGTCTAAGGCCTCTAGAGGAGGGAAAGAAGTCGGTGGGGCTGCCATTGACCAGGACCGAGAACGTGCAGTGCTCCACGCACGCCTCGACAAAACTGATCCAACGGTCAGGAAATCCCATCCTAGCCAGGGCCTCCCTAAGAAACGGCCACTCTACCCTATCATACGCCTTAGCCATATCTAGCTTCAGCGCGATATTCGGAGCCCGCTTTCAATCCGCACGGGAGATGTCGTGGATCATCTCCTGGCCAAAAGGATGTTATCACTAATGACCCGATCCTTGACGAATCCACTCTTGTTCGGAGAGATGAGAGAGGGGAGAAGAGGGGAAAGACGGCATTTAAGGATCTTCGAAATAAGCTTGTTGGTCACGTTACACAGGCTGATAGGCCTGTAATCGGACCAAGAGCTCGGGTTGGGTCTTTTGGGGTTCAAGACGATAGAGGTAGACGTGAAGGAATCCGGCATCCGGTGGTCGGAGAAAAAATCCAACATCGCCTCCTCGACGTCAGTCTCGACTAGATCCCAGCAGACCTGATAAAAGAGGGAGGAGAAACCATCCGGACTAGAAATGTTGTTGGGATCAATCCCGAATACAGCATCCCTAACCTCTTCCCTACTCGGTAGCTCACAGAGGCCAACGAGATTGACCGAAAGAGGGATGGTGGGGAAAAGAAAAGCGGTCGGGGCCACAAGGGACCCTCCGTCAGAGGTGAAGAGGGTTTAGAAGTGGGCAACAGCAGACTCCCGAATCTGAGCCTCCTGGGTCAAGGATGACCCATCAGCCTCGATACTATGGATGTACGACTTAGCACGCTTCTGCCTAACGTAGCCCTGGAAGAACCTAGTATTCTGTTCGCCCTCGGCCACCCAGCGAACGGCCGCCTTCTGCTTCCAGAAGTCCTCCTCCATAAGGAGTCGGAGTTGGTACTCGGCGTGGCAGCGGTGCATGGCAGTCCTATTCTCCGAAGTGGGGTCCAAGTCATAGGCCCGCTCAGTCGTCGCGTGCGCACTCTAAGCCGCAGTAAGGCGCTGATGAAGGTTTCCAAAAACATCCCAGTTCCACTGTCTCAACCGACGCCGCAGTCTGCCGAGCTTCGCCTTGAGATTGCGCATCGCGAAAAGCCCAGTCGGCTGAAGCCAGGAATCCCTGACAGTGTCGTGGAAAGAGTGGTGGCGAACCCACATGTTCTGGAACCTAAATGAAGAGCGGCGGGGGGTGCTCGAAAATCGACACCGGATGAGAAGGGGTGAATGGTCAGACCCGAATAGAGTAAGGTGTGTGATGGTCGTAACCGTAAACACCTTCGCCCACGCCTCAGAAACCAAGGCACGGTCTAACCTCTCTTTGAGTCCATCCCTCACCCACGTGAAGGGCTCACCATCACATCCAGCGTCAATTAACTCACATTTCGCCACCGCCTGAGCAATATCCCACATCTCCCGAGACCAGTCCGAATGGCCACCCACGCGCTCATCGGGATGCAGAAAGATGTTGAAATCGCCACTAACCATCCATTGCAATCCCTCCATACTCTCGGCAATCTCACGCAAGGTGTCCCAAAGATCATAGCGCCCGACCATAGTACACTTGGCATAAACCAAGGTGTGAAATATGGGCTCCGGGAGGTAGGCAGCGGAAAGCTCAACGTGAAGCACCTGATCGGTGTCACGGAGGACCCGACAAGTGTAATCACGCGAGTGAAAGAACCAGATCTTATGCGAAATATTACCCACGCCCGAGTGAAAACCAAGGCGACACGAGTAGTAGTCAAAAGAAGGGGTGCGAATCATCGGCTCAATAAAGCCAACAAAATCGAGTCTGTGGTCACGAATGAGAGAATGAAGGTGAGAGAGAGTAGCCCTATTCGCCAGGCCACGGCCATTCCAAGTAATAGATGTGATAGACATGTCAACGATCGCAAGAGCCACCGGACATAGTCTACCTGTGGCGAGGCTGGGTCGGGCCACCTAAAGAATGAATGTGGTGGAAGGATCCAATAGTAGGGGAGACAGTCCGTCGCGTCGTGCGCTGCGTGGCTCTGGTCCTCGTAGACTGCCTGCCTCAGTACGTGCTCGTGGCCTGCGTGTCGTCTGGCTGGGCAGTCTGACCAAGAGCGGCACTAGCGGGTTGCCCCATCATCGGGGCTGTCTCCTGTCTGTCATAGTGCACGAAGGTACTAGATGCGAAGCTCTCACACGAGACGTCATGCTGGGCGCGGTTAAGCCCGCATGCCTGCTCGGGGATGGGAGAAAGAGAGGATCCAGCCGGCGGAGCAGTCCTGTGCTCGCCGCCAGAGGGAGGGGGGGCTGGCTATGTGCTCAGCCGAGCTCCTGATCTCAGCAGAGAGAGGAGTGGCCGACTCATCCCCTTTCAGGGGGGCGGGGCTGGCATTGGCCCTCAAATCCAGAGAGCGGTCCGGACTAGATGCACGCACGGTCAAAGGAGCAGCGTCGCGTGCACTGTCATCGGATAAATGGATGGACTCGCCCCTGGGCGAGGCATCCGGCTGGTCCATATCGTCGACAAGGAGGTCGTCATCATCAAGAAGCGTGAGGTCCGTGATCCTAGGTGGGCCACTGGTGGAAGGCACGGCCTCGTTCTCTGCCTGTGGGGAGAGAATAGCAAAATACGAGTGGTTGGCCTTGAAGGCCGACTGGAGCGTCTGCCTAGGAAGAAAGCTCGTGGACTTGGGTTTTGGTCCAACTATGGCCAACTGCTTAGGCTGGTTAGGATGAGCGTCCTTCCCAGTTTGGGCAATGACGTCGATCACAGCCTTGCCCTTATCCTTAGACCCCTTTGGGGTCTCGGGCGCACGGAGAGGGCTTTTGCCCTTTTCCTTGGGGTCCCTCCTGCCTGTGGAGGGCCCTGGGTGAGCCGCGCGATGGCGTTGCGGAAGAGTGGGCCGTGGCTTATTGCCACTCGTGTAGCAATCAGCCACAATATGGCCCACATGACTGCACAAGGTGCAAAACGCGGGGATCTTCTCATAGATCACCCGCTGAACAAGGGTCTCAGAGCCCTGCTCAATCTCAATCTCATGGATGGGCTCGACCCTGAGATCTATCTCTACGCAGAATCGCGCCACGTTAGCCCTCGTCTGAAGGGCCGTCGGGACGTCGATACGAATCGGCTTTCCAATACACCTAGCAAGTGTAGTAATGGCAGCACGATCGTAAAGATGGGGTGGGAGGCCGGGAAGACGGCACCACACGGGGACGACTGGTGCCTCCGTCTTCGGGTTAAACCCGGCATAATATTTGAACACCCTAGCTGGGCATCCACACAAATGAATTGAGGTCTTAAGCCAGACCTCGTTATAGTCCTCGGGGAGGTGAAACGACACTAGGAGATGGTTGAAATTGTACCACTTAGATGATACTCTACCCTTAAAACCCAATTTGCCTAGTCCAGCAGATATATCTCGGGGGGCAGGGATAGCATAGGAAAACTTAAAGACCAGGGTGTTAGCTAGCTTACCTGCAAGAGCGACAGATTCGGCTTCAGTGTATCTGGCCTTCATCTTGTTTCCCTCCGATCGGATGATAGTTCCGCAAGCGTGCTCGTATCCCCCGTCGAAGGAGAAATATTTGGCCGTCTGAGGGGGGGCACCCGTACCGCTATTTTTCTTCCCCGTAATAGCCTCTCGAAAAGATAGCGACCCAAAGGTTGAGGCCGGAGGAGGCGCGACTGCAGCGAGGTTAGCCATGGAGGTGCCCGTCGGCGATGTTCCGATCGTGGAAGGTCCGGAAGGTTGAGTCGCGGTTGCCGGAGTTGGGTTCACAGCGACCGCCCCGTCTTTGCGAACATGCAGAACATCCGACTCAGAAATTTCGGCGGCAAAAATAGTAGCTTTGGCACGGTGATCGGTTGGGAAAGGAATATTAGGACGGGGACCGAGAATTCCATTTTTAGGAAGCTCCGGGTAGGCCTCGGTTAGAATTTCGGTCGGTTGTGCCTCTCCGGTGGGAGTGACGGCGCCGGCGAATGTCCGGTGACCTGCGCCTGTCGGTTGACTGTCAGCGGGAGCAGAGGTGAAGGATGGGGCGATATTCTGCTGAAGGGAGTCGGGCTGTGGTTGCTGAGTTTGGTTTGTGGGCTGTGAGAAGATGGGCTGGAGAGAGTTTAATTGTGGTTTGGGCTGAAAGTGTTGGGCGGGCCCGAAAATGGGGAGTCCCAAATTAGAGGTGAGTTGGATGAGAGTCTCAGGAAAATGGGCCTGTAGATTGGTCTGTGAATGTTTAGAGATGGTTGTGGGCTGCGGGCTAAGGGAAGAGGGTGAGGTGCTATGGGCTGGTTTATCATTTTCCTTAGGCCCAATGTAGTGGTTTGAGGTTTGGTCCAGAGAAAGTCCCTTTAGCTCAGGATTGACCACATTGCCAAACCCTATCATTTGCATCTGTGAATGCAAGGACAGAGGAGCATGTTGACCAGCCGACGATGGAAGTGAGGTGGCATGGATCGTCTTCTCCGGCAAGACAATTTCCAGCGGCGGCGGACAATTTCCAACGGTGGGGTTCATCTTCTCCGTCGAGCCGTGCTTCGGTGACTGTGGGTGCGACCCGAAAATGAGCTGCGGTTCGATGGGCCCGTCGATCTGAGATTTCATATTAGGATTTATATCCATTTTTCTTTGACTTTGATGCTAAGAGGGTTGTGCGATCATCTTCTTCGCCTTGACCTCCGGCGATTGAGCCTCGCCCCGGTTTTTATGAAGCTCTTCTACGCTCGAATTTCAGGCTGTGAAATGAAACATTCCAAATCTGAATCTTGGATCGGAGGACGAACTTGTCTGTTGGCCGGATTAACTGCCTGAGGAGACATGGCTGAACGAAGAAAAGAAACACGGACTAAAGAAAATGGATTAAAAAAAACAATAGGAAAAAAACAAATAAAGCCGAGGAGGCCGCCGGATGGGCTAGGTGGTGGTAGGTGCTGGGGGAGGAGGGGTGGTGGTGAAGGGTGAAAAATCCTAGAGAGAGAAACCTAGAGAGAAGGGAGAGCATTTTTTTTTTTGCTGCTAGGTTAGTTGTCTGATGTGCTAGGTTAGTTGTATGCTAGGTTAGTTGTGCTAGGTTAGTTGTATGCTAGGTTAGTTGTCTTTTGTTGCTAGGTTATTTCTTGCTGCTAGGTTAGTTGTCTGATGTGCTAGGTTAGTTGTCTTTTGTTGCTAGGTTATTTCTTGCTGCTAGGTTAGTTGTCTGATGTGCTAGGTTAGTTGTCTTTTGTTGCTAGGTTATTTCTTTCTTGCTATTAGATTAGTTGTCTGATGTGCTAGGTTAGTTGTATGCTAGGTTAGTTGTCTTTTGTTGCTAGGTTATTTCTTTCTTGCTATTAGATTAGTTGTCTTTTATTGCTAGGTTTTTTATTTTTTTAGGTTATTTCTTTCTTGCTATTGAATTAGTTGTCTTTTATTGCTAGGTTTTTTTATTTATTTTTTTTGTTTATAAAAATGTTGTAACCCATAGGATTTGAACCTGGTACCTCATGGAAGCAAGACAAGCAATGCAACCACTACACCACTTAAGGTTGAGTGTCTTTTATTGCTAGGTTATTTATTTCTTGCTGTTAGGTTATTTGTCAACGGGTCAACGCCGAAAGTCAACGATTTTCGCCGGAAGTCAATACCGGAAGTCAACAGTCAACGCCGGAGTCAATTAATAATTATTTTATTATTTAATTAATATATATTTTAATTGATTTTGATCTAGACAAAATGAGTGGCTAAGATTGAGTCTCACGTACTCATTTTAAGAAATTGTCTCATTGAATCCATCCCCTATATATATATATATATAAAAGATACTAGTACATTATTACTCGTGCACATGCATGGATGAGATCAATTTGATACTAAGCTTTAAATAAAGTTTAAAAACAATGTCGAAAAAAATTGAATTCTTAAATATTATGAAAATTATTATTATTTACATTATATATTTGTTGGTTCGTCTTTCCTCTATAACAATATAATTGTTTTATTTTATAATTGGTCATTTGTAAAATTACCAGTATAATTGGTTATGCATGGTCGAAGTTTTATTTATCATTACATTACATATTAAACTAATATATTAATAACGCACAACTTAATAATCATGAGACTCATGACTCACTATACATTGAAATAATCGGTTTCATGCACACAACTGCTTGTACGCAGCAATTATATGAAAATTTTCTTGTTAACTTACATTGATTTTTTTTTTTTAGTTAAAAGGAATATAAAAAAATGAAAAAATGGGGGGAGGGAAAAGAAAGCGAATTCCCAAGTGAAAATTTCGAACTAAGAACTTATGCGCAGTCCACACTATAAACCCTCTTCTCATTCCTTCCTTCCAATCTCACGACAAGAAAACAAAATTCCCTAAAAATGTCGGACTATCTTCCTCAGGAAGTATGGGCCAACGTTTTCCTCCGGCTCCCCGTCAAGACGCTCATCGGAATCCAGTCGGTCTGTAAGTATTTCGACCACATCATCCGCAGCCCCTCTTTCATCTCCGACCACCTCGCAATCTCCAAGCAAAATCAAATCCCTCTCGTTCGATACCTTAGGGGCAGAGAAAAATCCAAGCGCAAAGAGCACTACGCGCTCATACCCAATAACCTTGAATACCTCGAAGACATTCGAGAAATCGATTTCCCATTTAGGTCTGAATGCTACAAACATTTCAATGTAATCGGAGCCTGCAACGGGTTGATCTGTTTGTCCGATGAGAGTTACTGTCGCGCTCGTGGGATTATACTGTGGAACCCGTCAATCAAAAGGTACTTAGCACTCCCCAAACCTCAATTCTCTCTCAAATCCCTCGAGGGGTTTCATTTCACGCATGTGGTCGGTTTCGGATATGACTGCGGGTCAGACGACTACAAGGTGTTGAGGATTACATATGTGGATGTTATCAGAATCGGGAAAAAGCGGCGTGTCGACCCGCCTAAGCCGGGTCCCGTGGTTGAGATGTTCACGGTCAAGTCGGGGTCTTGGAGGAATTTAAATATAGATGAGCTAACTTGTCCTCATCATTTTTATGGTACCAATCAGGCTTTCGTGCGGGGATGCTTGCATTTTCTGAACGGGTCATCTTCGATTGGTTGTTTTGATTTGAGAAATGAGGTGTTTAATGGCGGGATAGGCTTACCCGAGGGTGTATACGGGTGGAATTCTCACTTGGCGGTGCTCGGGGAAAAGCTTGCCATTGTAGAGGATGATCACAAGCCGGTTAAGGGGATTGCTAATGTGTGGGCCATGGAGGAGTATGGGGAGGTGGGGTCGTGGAGGAAGCTGTACAATGTTGATACATTGCCGGGATTTTTCTTCTTCGTGGGGTTCACGGACAATGGGAACATAATGGGCACCTTCGACCGTAACAAGCTTTATTGTTATGATCCGGACAAGGATTTCTTGAACAATCTGTGCATTCGTGGGGCTGTGGACTCGTTCCACGTGGAGATGTATGTGGAGAGTTTGGTTCTAGTTGATGGGGAGAGTGCGGTTCCCAGGTCTGAGGCTATTACCTTGGAAGGTGAAGATTGGTGAGAATTTTGGGGCGAGTGTAGTAGTGTGTTTAGTCCGGTATTCTTCGTAGGTCTTGATTGTTGTTAGTTTTTTGGATCATCCCCTGTGAGTCTTTTATGCTATCTCTGTTTTTGGCTTTTGGACCAGAAAAATGTTTTGCGGTTTGTTAATTTTCTGCTGACTTGGAGCATCGCAGTGTGCCCGTGATGAATGCCCAGAATCTTGTCAATAACGAAATGGCTAGATTTCAGGTAAATGCGTGTGTGTGTGAGTTTTAGTATTTTTTTCAAAATGAATCTTTAGAATTGTGGGTTGGGTTTGATGATTGAGATGTTGGCTCTTATAAGCTGAAGTAAGTTGTTTCTCATGATCTCTTTTTTATGCTGGTGGTGAAACTTGATTTGGAACAGTTTTAGGCTTTACGGTCAGATGCAGTCTGTGGGTGATTGCTGAAAAATAAACTACTGCTACTGGTGCATTGTATCTATGGACAATTCTTAAAGATGCTTTCAAGTTATTCTTAGCAGTGAAGCACTGTTTGTAGTTATGAGGTGCTATGCTCATGCTTCCCATTCAAGTGACTGATATTTTAGTAGCAGAATTTGTTTATGGAGACGGAAGTCCGTTTCATTCTCCGATTAGGGTGTATGTGTACGATATGGCGTCCAAATTCACCTACATTTTGCTCAGGCTGTTCCACACTAGACAGCTAATCTCATGTTGACATGCATGCACACACCACGTCCTGTTCTGCTACACATATCCTTTCAATCTCATTTTCTGCCAAAAGAAACTGTTGTTCATGTTGTTCCTATCCTTTCAATCTCATTTTATTTATCAAGGTATTTTTATAAAAGAAACAATAAATATATTAACTAGTTGATAAGTTGTTATAAGCTTAAAACTAATTTATCGACTAGTATCAATTAACTTCACATTTTCTAGTTAAATCTACCGCAACTTACCATAAATATTTGTTGAATCGTCAGACTGTTCAATCTACGGTCAAAATAGTTTTATTTAAGTCAGTTTATAGTTAACGAATACTAGCCATTGAGTAAACAAAAATTAATTAATTTTTTATATATAAGATTTGCTAATGAATAAAGATTAATTAAATGTCTAATATAGACGAAAAACAATTTCTCGCTAACCATGTCAATTATGGCAATATCATTGGTCTATTATATAGGTAAAGATTCCATTGACTTAAAAAATAAGAATAATATTAATTAATATTTATTTTATCAATTAAGTAAGATAAATTTTAATCAACTATGCAATTAGAATTGCAAATGAGTCGAGCCGAACGTTGGTTTGGCTTGACTTGAAAAAAAAACAAGCAAACGCTCGAGTTCGACTCAAAAAGTATAATTAAAATTTTGTCTAATTATGAGTATTTAAGTAATTTTACATATGTTTGAGCAGCTAGTCAAAGGTTCAAGCTGACAAAGTACAAACTACAGGCTCAAGCTCAAGTTGAGCGTTGAATCTAGCGTTAGCGAGTTGCTCGACTCGTCTGATATCATTTATACATTATTATTATTCTTATTATTATTTCAATTCATAACTGAATAAGATAAAGTCTTAACCCATCTACTAAAGCAGGGGATAAATACACAACAAAACCTCCAACAAAAAAAAGGCCAACAAAAACACAACTGGCCAAACTATACAAAAACACCTATACATAGCAACTATACCACAACAGAAAGATTGGTCAACATGTCCTCTTGCTCCCAACTCAAGGGACCAGAGGCATACAAACCTCCCAGCGTGATACGGTAAGCCTGCAATTCCAACTCACGTACACTAAGAAACGAAACCAATCCAAAAAACTCCATGGTTACATATAGTCGAAAAGGCTGAATAGTTGAAAAAAAATAAAAGTAGAGAAAACAATCACATACCTTTCCTATTAGAACCCACCGCCACTGGTCATCATGCCATGTTCGTTTTTCCTGATTTTCAAGCTATCAATAACTAAATCCTGCCAGCACTCAAATATCCTCACTAGATATAATAAACAATCAAGCCCTCCTGGAAACAAGAAACAATCGAATAGAAACAGACAAATTCAATCTTGTATTGGTTTCATATACATTCCTAGAATTTTACACACCAGTTGAAACATATCAGTAGCTACAAAATCACCACAATTGGATCACTCTAAAGTCGAGTGGAAGCTTATTCACCACAATTACATATTCACCACTTTGAGTTTTGGTTAAGTCATAGTATGAGGCATTAACGGCTGGATATCCACACATGAAATATTTCCAATAGCAGCATGAAATTATCAAAAGAGTCAACAAAATCGATGAGTTTTATTTATTCTAGTTATGTCAAGAGTCACTAAAAATGAGAAAAAAGGACGAGGCCACCTACTCGGATGGTGGACGGCAGCAAGCAGCTTCTATGGGGATTAATTTTGCCATTATATAATGCTTCAGAGTCTTAATTTGATAGGTGAGAGCATATACGAGATTCCATCAAAGAAACAACAATTGCAAAAACACATAAACAACACTTAATAACCATAGGAGCTAAAAAATGTTGTGGGAACTCTTCAAATGCTCAGTGTTGAGCTGGATGTGAGATAAAGTGGAAAATACCATAATTCTCATTTGCCTGTCAACAGTGATTAACTCAATCTGTACACCACCAACACTGCATAGGACAAGAATGGCACCATCAAGTACACGCAAAGGTCTCTCAACTTCAATAGTAAAATGTATGTGGCCTGGTATGCCGGTTATATTAACCTGAAATTGCAGTAATACAGTAGACAGATACACCATTTTTTTCCATTATATTGCTAACATAATTTCTTTATCACTTTCTCAGAAACAATTGAAAAGCAAAGAAAAAATAACCGCTTCTGGACTTCTTCAACCAAGAAGAAACTGAATCGCTTGGCTAATCCACTTCACGAGGTCATAGCTTAAACCAGGGTTTTAGAAGTAAAATCATTGATGGCAAAACAAGTTACATCAATTGTAGCCTATCTAAACTAGTCCGAGTTAACCATAACATAATATAGATGTCAGATAAATCAACATTTTTGGCATAATTCACACGTAATCCAAATCAAACATCACTTGACTATAGTTATCTAATGAAACCACGTACCAAAACTAAAATATCGAAATACCGAGTCTGAGAAAAAGAAAAAAGATGACTTTTTTTCGCACCAGAAAAGAACTTGAGCGGGTTGTAAGTAAACCGAATGTGAAAAGGAGTAAAACCTGAAGGATAGTACGTGGCATCACTGTATGGTAGTCCCTTCCTCTCTTCCCCTGAAATTCCCAATAATGAACATCAGAAGTTGTCCCATGCCAACCTAACTTAAACATATGCGCATCTATGTACCTTCAAAAGCTAACATAACAATTTCACCCATAATCCATCACTCTCCATTTTTCCCCAAAAACATCAACAAACAACACAACTTAGCTCAACAAATTCATCAAACACAATGCAAACAAACACCCAATTCAATCCCCTCCCACTTACCAGTCTCCTCATCCACACGCAATTTCCAGCATTCGCACCTCTGAGACGTCAGCGTTGCATCCTGTGTTGTGCTCGATCACCGGCTTCCTATTCCAATCCATTTTAGCCTCGGATTATAATGCAAAATCCTCAGAGGATCCTCGTCCTCCACCATCTTCAACCCTTGCAACTCCATCGTAAATTGCGAAACCATCGGGTAGTGGAAACAAAAAGCCAAACGTACAGAAAATAAAACAAAAGAGTTACTTGGATCATGGGCTTGCCGAGAATTTGAACCAGATGCTTGCCTTGTGAAACTTATATTTGTCACGGAGTGCGCTAATTGTAGTACGAACTAAAATAAGAATTGTAAAATGCGGAAGCAAACAACCGAAGATTAATAAACTCTTCAGGGAAGCGTCTCACTTCCCCTCAGAGCTCTTTCATTGATAGATCACTCGTATACATAGTTTGGACTTACAAAGATTCAAACTCCCTTCAAATCTAGCCAACACTACTTGATCCTATCAACTAATTCTCCGGCCACGTCCCGTGGACTTATAAACCTACACTTATTCCCTAAGTGTACAAACCATAAAATAGTTTTGATGAAATGTATAAAGAACCAAACGAAAGCAGTACTAGTCCTTGAGTTTGTAAGAACTCTCAGACTGAACTGAATACAATCAAACTAGAACTGAAAGCGAATGAAGCTTGAATGGCTCTCGAATAATTCTCTGTAAAAATCCACACGCCATAAGCTTCTTCTAGGGTATTTATATGAACTCCTTAGGGTTGGAGTCTTCTACAAGGCATAGGACTTCAAACAAGATTTCCTTCCAAGATAATGGCATATCTTTGGTAAGAAATCTTTTCTTCTCTCTCATTAATCTCCTCTCCAAGCATGCCTCTTTTCTCCCTCTTCTTTGTCTCTCCACGCGCAATTTCCTATCATATCAAAACCGTAATAAGATCTACACGAACTTATATAAGGAATATAAAACAATATTACTTAAGGAAATATAGTATACAAAGATCTTCCCTTTTATTCTGTGGTTCCAGATGCTTGTTCGAACTAATCGAACTAATGCCAAAATAAAATATCTTTCAATCTCCCCCTTTGGCATCTAGTTCGAAAACATCAGACTTGAAAGTCTCCTACAGCAATAAGAACAACAAGCACCCACATATAAAAGCAAGTAAGGATTAGTTCAATACATCACAAGTTCTCCTTAAAGCAGTTCTCCCCCTTAGTTCCTGCAGTCATCAAAATTCAACAGAATGCTTCTAAATTCATTTCAACCATAGACAGTAAGGACAACAAAACAACTGCATTAATCCCATAAAACAAACTTAGTAGCAAACAGCAAATAACCAACCACATAAAAAGCTTCCCTACAACACTCAAAACACACAAAGAAACAAAAACTACTCCAAGCTAACTACTCCTCATCTCCAAGCTTTTCAGTGGCATCATCAGACTCTTCATCCTCTTTCTCAACGCTCTTACTAGCAGCAGAAACCTTCTCCCCCTTTTTCGAACTACGGGATGCCGAAGGGCCTGTCCCCGAGTTCCGAGTTGATCCCTTGACGGCCTGCAGCACTTGGCGAAGATACGCCTGTTGAGCAGCAACCTTCTTGGCCAAATCATCCCATTCTCCAAGTTGCTGAGCCACAAACTCACCCCAATTCTTCGGAACCAAGGAAGGAGCGAGTTCCTTCGTGACCTTGGAAATCCCTTTTTCATTCAAAGTACGAGCACTAACAGAGAGTGCTTTCCTGGGATTCTCAAGAGAGTCTTGGAAGCGAAGGTTAACAGAGAAATTATGAGCAGACAAGAAGGACCAAATGAGACAGGGGAAGGGAAGAGTTTTGCGGGACTCAATGTTAGCAACAAAGGATTGAAGAATTTGAAAGACAAGATCCCCAAAGCTGAAAACTTTCCCAATCATGACCCAATAAATGACTTTGCACTGCAGCTCGGTAAGCAAGGTTTTATTTGAAGTGGGGGTCCAGTTCCCAGCACCAATTTTATGCAGCAAATTGGCACCTAAGCAAAGAGAATTCACAGAAAGGTTAGAACCAGGCCAAGTATCCAACTGACCAGAAGTAAGAACTTTGGTCATTTCATCCGAATCAAGATCAATAAGAGAAGAGCTATCAAGATCAGAGGGCAAACCAAGATGGGCATTAAACAAAGCAGGAGACACATCAATCACACGGTTGCGAAGAAAAAGTTTATGAAAACGAGGGCTATCAGGGTAAAAAACAGCAGGAGTGAGGTTAGCATAGAATTCTTTGACAGCTTGGCCACAAAAGGGCTTAACATCAGACACGGTCTTCGAAAGACCCACTTGCTCAATCAGACGAAGAACACCGAGTTCAGCAAACTTACCATCAGTCACAGGATGTTCCGACCAGAACTCATAAGACCCAAAATTAACAAAGCGTTCGTGCGCCGCTTCTGTATAGAACCGATTGGTGAAGGTATTCTCCAGATCATACGCATCATCTTCAGGTTCAGGAGGGACAAGGGGCTCGTCAATGGCCTTCCCACGTCGACGGGTGGAACGACGAACTGGAACCTTCGAAGGTGGTGATGGCTGGTCAGAATGGACTTCAACAGTGGTAGCCGCCGTATCATCTTTTTCCCTTTCGGCAGTAGTCGTCTTGGTGACCGACTTAGTTGCAGAAGTGGGAACAGCAGATGACTCCCCCTGAGTCGAGACGGCGAGTGAATCAACACGTCCAGAAAGTCCAGGAACTCCAGTGGCAAGTGGTGAAACTTCAAGATTCTTGCGAACATTGTCAGATTTAGACTGAGAGCCAGATGAAGAAGAGGCTAGTGAAGCCGATTTTGACTGCGAAGATTCAGGAGTCGGTTCTTTCGCTGGTGGCGAAGGTTCACGAGCAGATCCAGTGGACAAGGAAAGTCGACGACGCTTAAGTCGCTTCTCTTTCTGCTTCTGAAGTCGTCGCTTGGCTTTGTCTTTGCCGCCAGCCATGGGAGAAGAATGAGGATTGAGAGAGGAAATTTAGGGTTTCAATCGGTGAGGGTGAATCGAGAAGGAGAGAGACAAAAGAAAGAACCAATAAACTATAATAAAATAAGAGGAAACGTGTATGGTGAGCAGTTGAGAGACGTTGGATCTTAGAAAACCGCAAAAGGTAGGTTCCGAAAATCAAGGTGGTAATGAGAGCGGTTTTAGGAGAGAGAGAGAGAGGGAAAATTCAAAAGAGGTTAGTGAAATTAATCCCTTCAACAATCCAAAATCAAACATACCATAACTTCCCACATCAATAACGGCTCACATTATTTTGAAATTTAGGAAGGAAATCAGATTTTATCCATGAATACGTCCTGCACAATCACTTGGATCACGTTCAAAAAGGAAATCATATGCAAACATGCCTAATTATGAAAAGGAATAAAAATCGCACACAAAATTCACTAAAATCATAAGATCTTTTCTTTTCCAACTTAGACAAGAATGACGGCAACAATCATAGACCAACTTTGAGATTCAAACCTTCCGAGGAACATAGATTAAACGGATATATGTATATACACAGAGTAGTGCGAACCACGACTTCCAATATTTTTTTTTTCGAAAGAACACATGCGTTATTATTTATAGTGCATTTCACTTAGTAACAATCACTGCAATAGTGAAAGTCGACCCCACTACTTTGCACTACAATTTTCAGCAAGGATCCCAATTTTTTTTTTTTTTTTTTTTTTTTTTATAAGTAAAACGCACTACGGTTTTTATGAGGGTGACCACCTTATAACTTCGCATAAGAACACCACATAGTAATATGCAGTGTGTGTCACTAGCTTACGCCCTTCTCAACATTTTCTGTCCAAGACGCTCTTTTCACAGTCGATCCCGCTTTGGGAAACGAGCCATGTGCTAGCTATCGCTCTAGATCATTTATGAGAAGGCAGCTCTTTGTGACAAAAGAAAACAAAAATACTAAAAGTAACTATGTTCCTCAATCCAATAAGAACTCGCAGTCAGCCTAGAACTGCTAACATCACTCAGGTTTTCAGAAAGGATCAGAACGTCAATTAAGAATTTAGTGGTGAAGTAAATGCATAATGCAAGAACATGCCTAATGCCATATACCCTATATGCTTACACACAATGTAAATATAATAGATACTAGTATACAATACAATATAATATAATGCAAATACACGCAAGCACTCAGTATGAACAGATCCCTAAGGATTTCCTTAGAGAAGTGAACCTTTGAGAATCCAGCGCTTTAGTGAATATGTCAGTCAGCTGGTTTTGAGTAGGAACATGCTCAAGAACAATCACATCATTCTCAACCAAATCTCTAATAAAGTGATACCGGATATCAATGTTTAGTTCGAGAATGTTGAACCGGATTTTTAGAGATATTAATTGCACTGGTATTGTCACAAAAAAGGTTCACGGTTCTTACCTCCAGTCCAAACTCAATCATCATTTGCTTCATCCACATAAGCTGGGAACAACAACTCCCAGCGGAGATATATTCGGCTTCAGCGGTCGAGAGTGCCACACAATTTTGCTTCTTACTAAGCCAGGAGATAAGGTTGTTCCCTATATAGAAACAGCCACCAGAGGTACTACGCCGATCATCGACGTTTCCAGCCCAATCCGCATCACTATAACCTGCAAGACTAGAAGATGTGTCACGCGAGTACAAAATACCTAAGTCAGATGTACCATGAACATACTTAATAATATGCTTTACCGCCTTTAAATGCGATTCCTTAGGATTTGCTTGGTACCGGGCACACATTCCAACACTGAAGCACAAGTCAGGCCTACTAGCCGTCAAGTAAAGTAAGCTACCTATCATGCTTCTATAAAGTGTAGAATCAACAGAGATTCCAGCATCATCCCTAGAAAGCTTAGAATGGCTTCCCATGGGAGTAGCTGGACACTTAGAATTTTCTAACCCAAACTTTTTCACAAGATTTTTAGCATATTTGGTCTGATGAAGAAAAATCCCCTCCTTGGATTGCTTAACTTGCAATCCTAAGAAATAGGACATTTCCCCGACCATACTCATCTCAAACTCACTAGACATGTGACTTACAAATTCATTTACCCAAGTTCTCGAGGTAGAACCAAAGATTATATCATCTACATATATCTGTGCAATGATAATATCTTTATGAGATTTACGAACAAATAGAGTTTTATCAACTCCCCCTCGAGAGTAGCCCATTTTGACCAAAAACTGAGTTAGGCGTTCGTACCAGGCTCGCGGCGCCTGTTTCAGCCCATACAAAGCCTTCTTCAGCCTATAAACATGGTCAGGGTGATGTGGGTCCACGAAACCTTCAGGTTGCTTAACATACGCAACCTCTTTCAGAAAACCATTCAAAAAGGCGGACTTAACATCCATTTGATAAATCACAAATCCATGTAAACACGCAATGGATAAAAACATTCTAACAGACTCTAGACGAGCTACAGGGGCAAATGTCTCATCAAAGTCAACACCTTCCTCTTGGGTGTACCCCTGAGCTACGAGGCGTGCCTTGTTCCTAGTGATCTCTCCCGATTCATCCGTCTTATTTTTAAAAATCCATTTTGTTCCAATGACGTTTGAATCGGAAGGTCTAGGTACAAGTTCCCACACATCGTTTCTCACAAACTGTTCTAGTTCTTCTTGCATAGCCAGAACCCAGAAATCATCATACAGGGCTTCTTTGGCATTTTTAGGTTCCACCTTAGACACATAACACGCAAAATGACACACACCAGCTATTTTCCGAAAGTCGGGTTTTACACCTCTAGTATTACGCTCAGTGATTCCTCCTATGATCTGGTCCTTAGGATGATTCTGAACTTTGGCGGGAGGATCGCGCTTAGGTTCAGACGGAGTTCCAAGGTTCGTAGGAACACTATACTCATTAACAATTACCTGTTCATCACAATCAGGTGTTTCAGTTTTTTCTTCATTCAACACACTTCCAGAATCAGATTTAGACACCTCCTCATTCTTAGACACATCAAGTTTAGACACATCAGGCATAACAACACATTCAGACACATCATCAAAGACCACATTAATGGACTCCATGACTACTTCAGTTCGCAAATTATAAACACGATAAGCACGACTGTTAGTAGAATATCCAAGGAACTGACCTACATCACTTTTAGACTCAAACTTACCAAGATGATCTCTGTCATTGTAAATATAGCACCGACACCCAAATATATGAAAATACTTCACATTAGGTGCTTTACCTTTCCACAATTCATAAGAAGTCAACCCGGTTCCTTTCCTGCAATACACACGGTTAGTTATGTAGCATGCAGTATTAACCGCCTCGGCCCACCATCTCAAGGACATATTCTGGGAAACAAGCATCACTCTCGCCATTTCCTGAAGAGTTCTATTCTTACGCTCCACGACTCCATTCTGCTGTGGAGTGATTGGAGAAGAAAACTGATGAAAAATCCCACGAGATTCGCAAAAGAGTTCAAAACCACGGTTCTCGAACTCCTTACCGTGATCGCTTCTAATGGCAACAAGATTGGTCCGTTTTTCATTCTCAAGTTTCAGCACAAGTCTTTTAAAAGCATCAAGAGCATCAGATTTATCTTTTAAGAAATCAACCCAAGAGAATCTAGAGTAATCATCCACACAAACAAGAATATA
>BKCP01004450.1:225618-238426 GCA_008636005.1 Striga asiatica | reverse complement strand
GNGGAAGTTCTTACTCGGATTGGATGAACCACACTGCTGGCTTAGTCTTTGAACTTCAGTGTATGAGGTCCTGGGTTTGTTAATCATCTTGACAACTTCCTCACTTTTACATAGCCTTTCTTCAAGGGTAGAGCAATGGCTTCTGAGTGTCATGTGTTGCTCCATCAATCGCCCGAGTTCCTTCTTGAGAGCAGCTATCTCAGTTTCTCTCTCACCTGCAACATTTTGCAAAGCAAACAATTCGTTACGTAAGTTTTCAATGCTAAAGTTCTGCTCGTCACTTGCCTGCTTGTTAAGCTTATCCCCATGTTCAACCAAAGCAAGTTTTGCAAGACAACTATTTAGATCCTTATCCTGCTTTGCGATGTGAAGGTCCGATTTAATGAGCTTCTCGTTTAAATCAACAGTCATCACTCTCATCTTTTGAAGCTCGCTCCGAAGATAATCAATCTCTTTCTCTCGTTCGCCAGATCGTTGTTCCATAACCTTCATCTTCTGTTTTTGAGCATGGTACTTATTGATGATGTCTCTTGCCTTGAGACACTTTTCAATGGCGTACTTGTGAAGCACAAGATTCTCGGCAGCTGGGTCCGAGAACTCATCATAATCCACTTCGCTCAAGTTTTTCGCATAAGAACCTGCATCAGATTCAATATCAGTTAGGTGGACAGAGGAAGTAAAGCAGTTATATTCATTAAGAAGACATTTAGCAGAGTTATTTGAGTAGATAGAATTCTCAGTTGTCTCAGGTTCTTTGTCCTCATCGTCACTGGAATCAGACCACGTAGCCTTGAATGTCTTGTTCTTCTTCTTGAAATTAGGGCATTCTTTTTGGAAATGTCCAAAGCCTTTGCATTCACGGCACTGATCCTTCTCTACTCCTTGATTAGAGTTCTGAACCTTGTTCAGCTGCAAACCAGAACGCTTTTCTCCGAATTGCTGAATTTGGTTCCTACCACCATCAAATGACCTATTACCCTGAAACCTTTTTTTCTGAAATTTCTTCAGCTTCGAGACATTTCTTGAGAGTACAGTAAGTGCCTTGGTGATTTCATCAGGATCAAAGGATTCCTCATCAGATTCTTCATCTTCAGCTACTGAGGTGCGAACCTTGGCCTTTAACGCTAAGCCTTTCCCTTTGCTTATCCTCATAGAGTCAAAACCATGATTGATTTCGAAGGTGCGAAGTTCACTGAGGAGATCGTCAATGCCAAGTTTCTGAATCCTCTGGAAGCTCTCAAGTGTTGTGATCTTGATTCCAAACCTATCCGGCAGAGTTCTCATTAATTTCTGTACTTGTCTAGCCTCTGGAACCGGTTCACCAAGCATCGCACTTTGATTGACTAGGTCGCAGAACCGAGCATAGTACATATCAATAGTTTCATCCTCCCTCATGCGAATCTCATCTAACTCGGTGGAGACTCTTTGAAGCTTTGAGGTTTTCACGGCATTTGTACCCTCAAATTGTCTTTCTAAAATCCTCCAGGCTTCTTGAGCGGTGGTGCATTGAATGATTATCTTATGACGCGTTGGGTCTACTGCAGACATGATGGCATACAAAGCACGAAAGTTCGCTTCTTCCGCTTGTTTTTCATCGTCAGTCCAAAGACTTCTCGGTTTTTCAACGAGGACTTGAGTAGCGGAAATAGACGACTTTGCATCCGAAGGTTCACCTTGTTTAAATTCAGCAGGAGCTTTTGGCATAAGTGGTGTCGACCATCCTGACTCAACGGCCTGCCACGTGCCTTTACCAAGGGAACGAAGAAAAATTACCATCATGGATTTCCAATAAGCATAGTTTGCTCCATCAAGGAACGGAGGGCGCGAAACAGACATTCCATCGTGACTCATGGTGACCAACACACAGTCCCAAAGATCTTTATCCCGTAGTAAGAACAGGAACACTGCTCTGGTGCCAATTGAAACTTATATTTGTCACGGAGTGCGCGAATTGTAGTACGAACTAAAGTAAGAATTGTAAAATGCGGAAGCAAACAACCGAAGATTAATAAACTCTTCAGGGAAGCGTCCCACTTCCCCTCAGAGCTCTTTCATTGATAGATCACTCGTATACATAGTTTGGACTTACAAAGATTCGAACTCCCTTCAAATCTAGCCAACACTACTTGATCCTATCAACTAATCCTCCGGCCACGTCCCGTGGACTTATAAACCTACACTTATTCCCTAAGTGTACAAACCATAAAATAGTTTTGATGAAATGTATAAAGAACCAAACGAAAGCAGTACTAGTCCTTGAGTTTGTAAGAACTCTCAGACTGAACTGAATACAATCAAACTAGAACTGAAAGCGAATGAAGCTTGAATGGCTCTCGAATAATTCTCTGTAAAAATCCACACGCCATAAGCTTCTTCTAGGGTATTTATATGAACTCCTTAGGGTTGGAGTCTTCTACAAAGCATAGGACTTCAAACAAGATTTCCTTCCAAGATAATGGCATATCTTTGGTAAGAAATCTTTTCTTCTCTCTCATTAATCTCCTCTCCAAGCATGCCTCTTTTCTCCCTCTTCTTTGTCTCTCCACGCGCAATTTCCTATCATATCAAAACCGTAATAAGATCTACACGAACTTATATAAGGAATATAAAACAATATTACTTAAGGAAATATAGTATACAAAGATCTTCCCTTTTATTCTGTGGTTCCAGATGCTTGTTCGAACTAATCGAACTAATGCCAAAATAAAATATCTTTCACCTTGGAAGCGAGAGAAAGCAAATCTGGCGGGTATAACTCCGACGGCAAACTTAACGAAATCGGCGATAGTACAAGTAGGCAATGGGCGCCAAGCGCCGTCACGGCCGCCGCCCCAACCGCCACGCCCCAATTACCATCGACATCGAGAAGAAAACAAAGGGGAGAAATTTGAATCATAAATTGAAATACAATTTAGTAATGTTACGTTGTTTATTTGAGATATATAATTATGTATAGATTTAAAGTTAATAATTAAATATTTAAACAACTTCTAAGTAAGTTAATTAATTTTATAATATTCTTTTTATTTTATTTTTTTTTTGGGTAAGGACAATTTAATATTTACATAAAGCTTTTTTTTAATTCTTATTTAATTAAATGTAAAAAATGACGCTTCTCATCTATTAAGGGGTACCTGATGTTAGGTAGGTACGAGGTTGGTTTGAGACGTACCTGACCTGACGGTAACAGACCTATGTAAGTATTGGTTTGAATCATCATGGATCACGAACCCAAATTCCTTTTCCTCTTAAATTTCAATTTATGGTGATTGTTGTAGCAAATTATTTTTATTTTACCGAGCACCGAATCGAATGATTCGTTTCCCGGGTCGATCTCTCGAGGAAGGCGGTTCGGAATTTAGTATTGATATCGATAACACATAAAAGCAAAATAAATCCTACACATTCTAATCACGATAGGGTTGAAAAATTATCAACTAAGAAATAATAAAAGACGATAATCTACCTAAAAATATAAACGATAAAAAGATAAACAAGCTAGGGTATCGGGAATAATGGCTTCCGGTTCTACACACATTTAACGGCAATCAATAACTCGGTTAAATGGTTTGACTAACTAACTCATTTAGCGGTTTAACCTCACTAACTCTCGCAATATGAGGATAAACATAAACGAGCAAATTAACGAAACAACTAACACATAGACAATACGTCTCCGAACATGTCTACTCTAAACGAGCCAAATTCCACCAATTTCTCCCCTTTCGGTTTTGAAATCGATTATCTCTACGACTCCTCCCCTTTCGGTTCTAAAAGTAGCAATTCATAGAATTAACAAACTCTAACTCAATAAATCAATATTTAATCACAAAATCAAAGTGTCACTCTTTGATTAGATCAACAAATTAACCTAAGTGTCACTCTTAGGTTATATCAATTTATCAAGTATGATTTTATCAATTCATAATTAAAACAACTCGTCAAGATTGAGCTAAACGAGAACAAACCAGAATGATTATCCCATAACTCTAGCTAAAGGATTAGCTACTCATATCCAATTCAACACAACAAAATATTTCTCCAAAATTAACCATTATGCATGAATTAATTCAAAGAGAAATTAAACTTATATATCAATCTCCAAGTGTTGAGTTTAAATACAAGCTTTATCCAAAATGAAGAAAATACAAGAAGAAGAAAGGAAGAAGAAGGAGGAAGAGAGGGAGAAGAGAGGAGAACCCCTCTATAGAGTTGTGTCCTCAAGTCTTGCACTTCACCCTTTTTATACTACTCATCATCCAACATTCTACCTCATTTTAGGACACTACAATCACAAGACAATCCACCATTTAAGGCATTATAATCACAAGACAAGGAGTGAAATGATCCACCATCCCAATCATGTCTTCCACTAGTGAGTAAAATGAGAAAAAACCACAAAATCTGCACATTTCAGGTTCCGCTGCCCGTGGCGAAGAGAGTTCCGCTGCCCGCGGCAAAGAGTCGCGGCCGCGACTTTCCAAGCGCTGAAAAACTGTTGCTTCTCGCGGTACTGCTCGCGACTCGCGGCTTTACTCGCGACTGCAATGCGTGGCTTCACGTTTTAGGCTCGTTTGAGCTCTTCCGAACTCGGAATTCGATTCTGTTTTTTTCCTACATGTAGCCAACGAAGCCCTCTACACATTTATGTTTTCAAATCCAAATTCTTGTTCAAAACTTATTCACCCAAAGCTTTTGACTTCAAGTTGACGGCTTCCGCGCACGAATTTGCATATTAAGCCCGTCCGGACTCGTCCGAACTCGAAATTGGATTCCGCTTTTTCCTATGTGTAGCTAAGAAATCCATCTATCCAACAATGATTTCCCGACTCGTTTTCGAGCTAAATCGATTCCTGACGGGGCTTCTGACCTACACACTAAAAACAAGAAGAAAAACATAGAAAAACGACAAAATACACAAAAAACACATAAAAAGCCAAAATAGAACAAAACACACAATAAACTATAAAATGAACTAAAAACTAACAAAAAGACCTAAAACGGGGGAAAAGGAACGACAAAATAGTACAGAAAAACGTAACAAAAATGGTCACAACAACTCCCCCACACTTAAACCTTTGTTCGTCCTGAACAAAGAGAAAAGAAAACAAAACACGAACATGGGTACGTATCACATAAGACATGCCTCAAAATGTTTAACTCAATCGGGTCGAATTCCAACGACCGTACGACCATATGCCTCAAATATCGACTTGGCCCTAAAATGACAAACTCTCAACACATAGATCATTATATATGCCTCACTCATTTTCTTATATGAATATGTGATGGGTTCGCTGAAAATTGGTCGATATTCACGTTTCAACATATGCTTGCCAATCGTCTAATTACTCGGAATCAATAAAAGCTCAAAATCTTATTTTATTTTTAATCAAGAGGACTTCTCGGGTTGTAATGTGGGATGTAAGTAAAAGTAAGGATATATATATGGACAAGAAGCTCAAATAAACAATCAAAGTTCTCGAGTAATAAAATATTCGAATGTCCGCCACTCGACCAAAGTCAACAAGATAGTATACATACCGTCCACCAATGTCTCCACAAACAACACATAAATGCTCCAATCGAATTGCAATATTGCTTGACTTATTACACTTTTTTATTTATTTAGAGAGTTACTATTTCCGAACAAGCTCGAATCGTAAGGACAATATTCCTTAGGTTTAAACATTGGAGGTCATCCAAGTGTCCTAAGGTGGTTTCCCAATACTCATCACTCGTTAAAATGAATAACAAGTAAGCGGAGTAGAATCCAATCGATTCGTCTTGCGAGCTCTCATGTATTATATATATATATATATATATATTTGGTCAAGCATAAAATGCAACTCGATTTTCACCTCATTCAACAATGACTCCGTCTTTACCAATCATCACACATACCAATCGAAAAAATTCGTTATATTACGGCTGACAAGACACGGCTCAAGGCTCAAACGAGTTACTAGTGAATATAATTTTAGGATCAAAGAACAAGGCAAAATGAGCTAACAAACAAAACGCCTCAATCATTTTCGAAATTTCAAACTTTAACCGACTCTTTTCAAATAAACTCAAGGCAAGTTCTAATCATTCGAGAATACGACCAATATCTCTCAAGAAAGAAAAGTAAGGATCAAAACCTCACAAGGTAAATGAAAGTCACTTAAAGCAATCAAGTAAATATCGAGGCAATGGTAAGTACGTCCGTCATCACAACTTCCCAATTTCATCAAACAATCATCAACAAATCATATAATTCACCAATACTACATGCTCGACAACATGAGAACCTAGATACTAGACCGGCCCACCACATAAGTATGACTCCCCCACACTTAAAATGAAGCAATGCCCTCATTGCTTCCACACATAACCGGGAAGTCAAATATCAAAACTTAGGAGTTGTACCAATTTATAATCTAACATAATAACACAAAACTCAAAAGAAACCAAAAAAAAAAAAGAGAAAAGAGTGTGCAAACCAAAGATGCGTCGATGAGGATAAGCGTTCACGTGCAATTCTTTCACCCACGCTCAACCCGGGATTTTTATCTTCTTCGTTCAGCTCAATCATCAAGCTACAAGCTCGTCCCTGGCAAGAAAATCACAAAACTCCAAAACTCCCATTATTCAAAAATAAACATAAAATAAAGAGCGTAAACGAAACACACAAGAAAGCAGTAAATCACTTGGGTTGCCTTCCAAGAAGCGCTTGTTTTATGTCATTAGCTTGACGAAACCTGTGGGGAACTCAGCCGGGATCCAGAAAAAAATGTCGATCATGCCACGCCTTTGTATTCTCCAGTAGTAGTCCCGTTGGTAGTACGAAACATAGGCGGGCAATGTAGACTCTCATGGCCGTGTTCTTGTGATTCCGAGCACGGATATCAACACCTATCAAGAGAAAATATAAATGTTTACATACCAAGGCCCTATGGCCGACCTCCGAAATAATGAACATGTCTGTGGAGCATGTCGAATCCATCCCGGTCATAACCAATGCCATCTCGGACGTGTGCTTAATAATTTTGACAGTTGGAAGCACGTGAGTGTACGCACTAAACTCCTCCAGTTGTTCACAATCCTCAATAATACAAAATGGAGACCCAAAGGACATGCGAACCACTTCGTACTCAACATTATGAGCCAGGTCATTCATCAATGCACACTTCGGGTCAATGACTTCATATAATGACTTGGCATCCTCCTCGACCACATCCACGACATCATGAACTATCTCTTCCTCACAATCATCATCCCGAGCTCTTTCAACACTACCCGGCACAATCGAATCTTCAAGTGAAGTATCCCCCATACCATGCACCGTATAGGCCTCCGAGTCCATACACTCACTCTCATCAATAGCAATCGAAGTCAACGCACAATCATCGGAGGGTAGGTTTGACTTTTCCAACGTGGATTTCCAGTTCGGATCGTCCAGAGAAGAGATTCTTCTAACAACCAAATCGCCAATGTCCTCCCTTGTGTCGAGAGATTGTGTTCCATCATAAACGGGGGTGAGGCCCCCCTCTTTGAGAGAGACAAACTGATCCACCATAGCTTGAAACTCGCCCTCTAACCGTGTGTTTTCTCGACAAACTCTCACCGATAAAGAAGAATATCTACCAAGCGAAATATGAGATGCGTCCAAGTCGAAGAAAGCAACTACGGTAGAGTTGAACTTCGTGAGTTGGGTTTGAAGAACGGATGGAACGGGAATGATCCTCCAATTATGAAACTCATCTATGATTAAATAGGAGGTTCGCAAGTACCTCTCGAGTGTTCGTCAAAACCTCTTGGTGAAAGTCGGTAGGCACAACCGTTATTTGAATTGAGGTTTCGGTCCTCGATGTGCAAAGTTGGCCAACCGATTGATGCTCATATATAAGAGAGGGTCGAGCATAGGACTCGGGTGGTGGTATTGAATCACAATATTCGAGGAGCGAAGGATAGTGGTAGTCAGAAGATGAAGGTTGGTAATAAGGCGTCTCGTAGTGAGTTGGAGCGTAATAATCGTATCCACCTTGAGATGTCAGGTAAGAATGGCTTGGGCCATACCCTTGGGTTGGAGAATATTCGTCATAACAATAGGGATTTGAATAGCTCGGATACGGATAAGGCGGCCCTCCATGTGAGTACATCTTCTCTTGGTAGTTGTCGGGGTATCCACGAGACGAGCTTCCGGTATAAGAATAGCCGTGCGGGTCTATCGGAGCTCCTAAGGGAAACACCTCGCACAAGAAAAGCAAAACAACCAAGGCACACGAGACCAAGAAATATATATATATATATATAATTTTTTTTATACGATTTTTCAAAATATACCAAAAACAATAGAAATGGAAAATAAGAAAATCGATAGAAAACACTGAAATTAAGCAAATATCACAAAAGTAAGAGAATAACACCAATACCAAAACTAAATATCCTACTTGCCTTCCCCGGCAACGGCGCCAAATTTGTTGTAGCAAATTGTTTTTATTTTACCGAGCACCGAATTGAATGATTCGTTTCCCGGGTCGATCTCTCGAGGAAGGCGGTTCAGAATTTAGTATTGATATCGATAACACATAAAAGAAAAAAAAATCCTACACATTCTAATCACGATAGGGTTGGAAAATTATCAACTACGAAATAACAAAAGACGATAATCTACCTAAAAATATAAACGATAAACAGATAAACAAGCTAGGGTATCGGGAATAATCGCTTCCGGTTCTACACACATTTAAAGGCAATCAATAACTCGGTTAAATGGTTTGACTAACTAAATCATTTAGCGGTTTAACCTCACTAACTCTCGCAATATGAGGATAAACATAAACGAGCAAATTAACGAAACAATTAACACATAGACAATACGTCTCCGAACATGTCTACTCTAAACGAGCCAAATTCCACCAATTTCTCTCCTCTCGGTTTTGAAATCGATTATCTCTACGACTCCTCCCCTTTCAGTTCTAAAAGTCGCAATTCGTAGAATGAACAAACTCTAACTCAACAAATCAATATTTAATCACAAATCAAAGTGTTACTCTTTTATTATATCAACAAATTAACCTAAGTGTCACTCTTAGGTTATATCAATTTATCAAGCATGATTTTATCAATTCATAATTAAAACAACTCATCAAGATTGAGCTATCGTCATGCACATAAACGACAACAAACCGGAATGATTATCCCATAACCCTAGCTAAAGGATTAGCTACTCATATCCAATTCAACACAACAAAATATATCTCCTAAATTAACCATTATGAATGAATTAATTCAAAGAGAAATTAAACTTACATATCAATCTCCAAGTGTTGAGTTCAAATACAAGCTTTATCCAAAATGAAGAAAATACAAGAAGAAGAAAGGAAGACGAAGGAGGAAGAGAGGGAGAAGAGAGGAGAACCCCTCTATGGAGTTGTGTCCTCAAGTCTTGCACTTCACCCCTTTTATACTACTCATCATCCAACATTCAACCTCATTTTAGGGCACTACAATCACAAGACAATCCACCATTTAAGGCATTATAATTACAAGATAAGGAGTGAAATGATCCACCATCCCAATCATGTCTTCCACTAGCGTGTAAAATGAGAAAAAGCCACAAAATCTGCACATTCCAGGTTCCGCTGCCCGCGGCGAAGAGAGTTCCGCTGCCCGTGGCGAAGAGTCGCGGCCGTGACTTCCAAGCGCTGAAAAACTGTTTCTTCTCGCGGTACTTCTCGCAACTCGCGGCTTTACTCGCGACTGCAATGCGCGGCTTCACGTTTTAGGCTCGTTCGAGCTCTTTCGAACTCGGAATTTGATTTCCTACATGTAGCCAATGAAGCCCTCTACGCATTTATGTTTTCAAATCCAACTTCTTCAAAACTTATTCACCCAAAGCTTTTGACTTCAAGTTGACGGCTTCCGTGCACGAATTTGAATATTGGGCCCGTCCGGACTCGAAATTAGATTCCGCTTTTTCCTATGTGTAGCTAAGAAATCCATCTATCCAACCATGATTTCCCGACCCGTTTTCGAGCTAAATCGATTCCTGACGGGACATCCGACCTTCACACTAAAAATAAGAAGAAAAACGTAGAAAAACGACAAAACACACGAAAAACACATAAAAAGTCAAAATAGAACAAAACACACGATAAACTATAAAATGAACTAAAAACTAACAAAAAGACCTAAAACGGGAAAAAAGAACGACAAAATAGTACAAAAGAACGTAACAAAAATGGTCACAACAGTGATCATTCGAAAAAAAAATATATTTTTAGTTATTATATTTAAGATTTTAATATTTTAAGGGAGAAATATTAAAACTTATATATGTGGGCCAATGGCACGCTGCATACATCGGCCAAGTGGATATGGTACTACTCAATCCGACTTGACCTAATGCCATTGCTACCGGCGTACTATGACTCACTTTATTTTTTATAATGTTATTTTGGATTCGAAGTATCTTTTTCTAATTTTGCCCTCAACTTAATTTTCTTTCGATACAAATTTATATTTTTGTTGATTTTGATCCTTCTTATGCTTGGCCTTCTTGTGCACCTTACTCGTTGGATTACCTTCATCCAATTTGGCCGAAAGTTGAGTCGACAACTACAATGTTCGTGCATTCAAGAAAAAAAATAAAAATAAAAAATATGAAACCTCATGAACACCCATTTCTTCAATCTAAAAAAAAAGAAAAGAAAAATAAGATTAGTTTTGGCGTAATGATAATTTTCATGAGAAAGGTTTTGATTTAGTGAAAAATCTGCAGAATTCTATGGTGCCCATATGGGCACCATAAGCCATGCCATATTATGAGGTGGCATATTATGTGGCTTTATTATTTAGGTTTAAAAATTCTAACTTGGGTATTAGGTGGTGCTTCCATAAAAATAACACAATAATTGTGAAAGAAATAAATAAATAATCTTTAATCTGTTCCCAAAATATTAACCCGTTCCTATCCCGTTCCCCCAAATTCTCTTCAATCTCACGATCTCACTCACCGACCCACCGGTATGGCCACAATCTCGTCGCTGCTGAGCTTTTTTGTTGCTTTTCCGATGAATTGGTGGCGGCGGCGGTCTGTGATGGGAAGAGGGAGATCGGGCTGGACGGCGGTCTGTGATAGGGCTTGGTTGCTGGCGAAGTTTCTCAATTTGTACCTCGAAATCAAATTTTCAAGGAGAAATTCGTAGAGCTCGTTGTTGGATATGTGGGGCGTGTTGAGATTTGGGAGAGGGGATGAGATTAAATTAGGGATTGGTCCTAAATTTCGTTATTCTGGAGGTGGAAGGTGATGAGGCAGGTGAGACTGGCGAGTCGGCGGGATGGGGTCGCTGAGGTTGACGAGCCGGAGAAGTCGTTGCTGGAGAGGTAGACGAGCTTGAGGTTGATGCAGCGGGAGAGGGGGCCGCTGATGTTGTGGAAAAGGGAAAAGATTGATATTTTTGTTTTTCCCGCGAAAAGGTTAAGGAGGCGGAGCTGGTCGAGGGATGCGAGGGCGTTGATGGGGCCGATAGGTTGTGGGATCAGAGGACGAGGGTGGTAACGCGTCCGTTGGTGACGCGTCAATTGTTTTGTGAAACAGGGACAGGGACACGAAGGGTTAACATTATAGTCTCGTGGTCTGCGGTCCGGGAGCTTAGCATCGACACACGCAGGGTTAACATACAAATAGGGACATTGATGTCATGCCCCCGTGTCAGGACGGCTATGCTCAAGGCAGCCATCCGATCGACACTTATCCACAGGCAAAAAGGTCACGTCATTCGAGCAGGGCACGTTAACCCCATATCCACCCTCGACCCGAGCCTGGTCTACAATAGCCACAGATGACTATTTGAGTTTCCTCTGTGCGATCAACTATACGCCCCCATCAGATCAATCTCGTCTCGTCACAGACCGACTTGAACTATCCCACTGAAAAACTATTGTCTGAGATTAATCTTCAAGTTCACAGATACATTTGTTGGTTTGGAGTCCATCCAAACATGGATGTAACATTACAGGATTAGTTACATGTATTTTTTCGTGCAATGGGATGAAGTTGAGATTTGGGTGTTTCGTTTGTAAACTTTTATATATTTACTGAAGTGAGCCTTTATTTTTTTGTTTTCACTTCTTCCGCCCTCTCATCTATTTCCTCTTTGTGCTTCTTGTCCATCTCAGCCATGTTATCTGCCCATTTTATTTTCACTTGAATTGAAACCAGAAGACTGTTTGAGGTGGTTCACCAATTTGCTAGCACTTGAATCATGTTACCCAATTGTCCAAGTCTAAGATCCCTCCCTGCTTCACCTCAAAGCATCTTCTCAACTTATCCAATTTCCTTTGAACTGAAGTGAACCTTTGAATTATAAAACTCCACAGTTGAATAAAAAAACTCCACAAAAACTCCACTACTGAATAAAAAAAGTTGGCAGAAGGAACCTGTGAATTGTAAAACTCAACAGTTGAATAAAAAGAGCTGATAGAGAATATTAGGAACAAGGAAGATACTACAACTAGTTCTACAAATGATATATCTAGTCTTAAACAACCTCTTCCCTACGTTCGACAGATTAAACTTACACTGGCATAAGAGATTCATTAGACATACAAGATGAAAGTTAATCTACTGAACAACCCAACACATCATTTTTTTCCTGAACGGTGTACCATGCCACATAGGGAGCAAACATTCTGAAATCTAACTTCATATTGCCCCTGAAAATACCAGTGTTTTTCTCAACAGAGAACAAAGAACCCGACCAAAACAATGACATAAGAAAGCCACTTTCAACAAAACAAATATCAACCAATATCTGGA
>BKCP01004450.1:171543-221739 GCA_008636005.1 Striga asiatica | reverse complement strand
ATGCATACTAATATATGGCATCTTTGATCAAATAATCAGCCCTCTTAGGAGGAAGCTATGGCATACCTTCCCCTTTTGGGTGAAGACTGTCGCCGGTTGTCTGTGGTGTAGGCACGAATCGTGAAGCTCAAACGAAAGCCGCAAAAGCCAGATGTTTTCTTGGTTCAAGCCTTCGGTCGTCTGTAGAGTAGGCGCGGGTGGTGAATCCTCCGATTGTATGAGAACGTAAGATTCTGTTACAAATATTTTATTTATTTCTTTTACAATTATTGTGTTACTTTTATGGAAGCGCCACCTAATATCCAAGTTGGAATTTTTAAACATAAATAATAAAGCCACATAATATGCCACCTCATAATGTGGCATGGCTTATGGTGCCCATAGAATTTCTGGAAAAATCTGTGCATGGAATTTGATTGGAAAGGGATGCGAAGGGAAGGACAATTAAAAAGAATTGCAGTGAGATTTTAGGAGATAAATATCAATCATGTAAATTCAAATATAGAACTTTGAAATCTGGTAGAAAGAAAAATGAAAATTGAAGCTCGTCTAATAAGAAGAAAAATGAGAAGTTAGTTAATAATTTCAAGCATTTTACAAAATTTTTATTTATTAGTAATTAAAACATAGTGACGAACTTATTCTATGTCGAACTTATAATCCCAACTGAAAATAAATATTATGAAGATTAAATGAGAAAACGAAACAATAAAGTTTAAAAATAAAGAACAAATAAAAAATTGCAAAGATAATATTTGGTGATTGATGAATTGAATAATTATAACAATGAAGCATAGAATAGAATATAGTTAAAGAAACAATCATATATTATAAGAAATGTGAGTGAAATAATAATAAAATTTTAATATTAAAATCATGAGACCGCTATTTGTTATTGCATAATATTATTTTTAATTGAGTTTGGTGTTAGTTATAATTGAATTTTATTTATAAAAATAATAATATTTTATAATAGTATCATTATATAATTTTTAAGTTTCATATATTGTAATTTATTTTTATTAAAAGAATATCAAATTAGCCTAACCGCCAAAAACGGTGGCGGGAAAAGAAATAAAGGAAGCCCGCAAAACAAAATTTAAAGATAGAACAATTAAATAAGTCACATTTTTAATTTTCCTACTTTTTTTTTTTGGTAACAGTTTAATTTTCCTACTTCACAGTTCAAACTATCAAAACTATTCCAAAGCCCACAGTACACTTCCGAAAAAAGAAAAAGAGGAAATCACACCTGCCCACGCGCCTAGCTTTAGAGCGTGACTCGGCGTAACCTAGCCCTCACTTTTCCCCTTTTCACACCTATGAAAATTGTCCATACTCGCGTGCATCAAATTCATCTTCCTTCCGTATCCACCGTTGATCACATTTTCAAATATCTCAACTGACGGCTGCAGTTTCTCCTGCGCCGTGCATACAATACCACTCAATCACTCCTCAGCTTTGAAGGAACCAAGCCTCACCCCGAACCAGAAGCTCGGACCCGAACCAAGTCACATAACTACTCTAAAAGAGTTTGTTCTTTAATTTATTTTTCTGAGTGACTTTATTATATGCTGTCCTTGTATGAGAAATAAAGAAGGCCAACCCCCCTCCCTTCTCTCCCTCATCCTCATGACTTTAGTGAGAGAGAATAAGCAGTGAACAGTGGAGGACCTATACATACACACTCTGTATCTACACCCTTGAGTTTAGAAAGAGAAAGTTGCACCGAAATTCGGTGTGAGAGAAGTTTAAGATGAAGTACAGTTGGCTCTATTTGATCTCCGTTTCATGAATTACTCAAAAGTAAGTGCCCATTGGGAAATGCTACATTCAATTAATTTACCTGGGATTATATAACACGAAACGCTTGAAGTTGCAGTCTCAATTGCTGCTTGACTTGGTTGTACGTTGCTTTGAGTTAACTTGCTTGGGTGTCTGATCTGTAATTGCCGGGTTTGTTGTTCTCATGTATGTTGAAGTGGGGTTGGAGTGAGTTATAGCGAGGATTTATTTGTGGGTTTGATGTTTTCGCAGAGAGATTGATGACATGCAGAGAGGTTTTTAGGGGTTTCTTGTCTATGGAGCCTTCAAATTCCTTTCTTCCCCAATTTTTGGTTATGCATGTTTTAATTATTTCAGTCTAGGTGCTTTTCTCGAATAATCACAATTGCATTAGTTGTGATATATCTGGTGGCAAACATATAATATAGTAACACCTAAAGCGGACTGATTGAAGAATTAATTCTGCTTTTGTTGGTTAAAGTTTCAGAATTTACCAAAAAGTGCGGACCAGTTTCCCCAGCCAAAGCAATCAAGCTATACTGACGTACAGATGTTACAGCGCCAAGTCATTTCCAAGCAACTGGAGGAACTGCAGAGGAGACAACACCTTCAAGAGTTGAGTAATATCAACAGAAACCAGAATTATGCAGACCAGCTATCTTTAGTAAAACAGGCTTCAGGGGTTCAGTACCCTCCTGCAGCTAACAACACACCTGTACTGGATCCTTCACAAATGTTTATGGCGGGCAATATGCAAATGAAACAGCATAATGGGCCAAGTGGACTAGTTCTTTCACAAACTCATAATCTTGCTCCACAGTTTGACTTATCTTCGTATAGAATTCATGCTCCAAGAGGTGGTGAGAATTTGAATGGCTACTCTTATGTCCAAGGCCTGGATAATCAGAACCAGTCCACCTTTGATAGCTCATTTGCGGGTGAAAGATACAATTTCTCGTCCCAACAGATTCAAACGCGAGATGGTTTGTTGGTTTCGAATACAGAGGATTATTTGTTGGGGCAAGTTCAAACTGGAGGTTCTGATAGTGTGGTTTTATCGAATAATTATCACCAACAAGGATTTACTGTGCAGAAAAATGCATCTTCCCTGGAATCTGCGAAAGGGGATAAAAATGCTGCTTCCTTAGATCCACTGGAACAGAAGATCCTATACAATACAGATGACTTCAGCTGGGAATCAACATTCGGCAGGAATAACAAAATGAGTGCAGGAGGATTTGATAAAACGGTTGAGATGCCATCTATGCAAAGTGGTAGCTGGAGTGCTTTGATGCAGTCTGCTGTGGCCGAGACTTCGAGCAGTGATGCTGGGGTACAAGAAGAGTGGAGCGGATTGAGCTTTCAGAATCCAGAACCATTGAATGAAGGAGAAAAGCTTCAGAGTGATTGGGTTGATAGAAATTTGCAGAATGCCTCATCTCCAAGTTCAAAGCCACATGATATGATTCAGAACGTTGATAGCTTCAGTAATTTTCATCTCAAACAAGAGGAGGGATATCAACCCACAGGTGGCAGTAAGCTGATTCAAGGATCTTTAGCTTTCCCAAATACTTGGCCCGGTGAACGCATGGAACATTCAGACCATGGATCTCATCAGAATAGCAAATTTTCATGCACCAATGATATCCATTCTGGCAATACCTTCGCAAGTAATTATAATCGTGTTTCCGTCCTTTAGTTTTGGTATCGTGATAACAAACCACTCATAGTTGCTAAGAACGGTTAGATTTCACTCTTTTGCAGGTCATGAATTTCGAGCAGCGTTTTGGTCTCAAGGGGTCACATCAGATCACATGTCTGGCATTACAAACTATACTCAGGTTGACCAGAATATACTTCTGACCTGCAATATTTATCTTTTGTAGTTCATTAAATTGAAATATTGAATGCACCCTATGTTTTCTATAGTTACATCTCTTTGGTGTTGTGGCAATTCCTTAGGTGGTCCTTGATCAGGATGTTTCTAAAACTGAGATGCACACTTGATGAATACTACATGATGGAATATTAGCTTAATTATTGAGAATCTTTATCAGTTGATTCTTCCTTTCCCTTAAAATCCTGTAACTGGTTTTCTTATAATTCCTTTCTTACAGGTGAATGGGATGAATGATCGTGGGTATTCAGTGAAAGCAGAAAATATGGATCCTGATGCGGTTTCTAATGCTGAAAATGTGTCTGATTCAAGGTATTCATTGTCTAGAGCATGATATGTTTTTCCGTTTCTTTTGGCTACCTGTAATTGGTAGAGTGGCAAGGCTGAGAACATTAAGTGAATAGTAAATTATAGCATCTTATTTTCACTATGAAGCTTATACTTCTTGCGTATTATGTCTGATTGGCGCATGTTTGATCTCTTTGCATCTTTCCCTCTGATGCGGCATCACTTTTGCAGTAAAAGTGTATTTGAGCTACATAACATGGATAATGCTTCGAACGATCAAGCACCTGCAATGCAGTTGAGCTCAAAAGTTTCAACTCCAAGAAATTTACCCTACACTTCCCCTACATCATTGAAGTTTGGATTTACGTTGGGGCCCACAGATCAGCAGTTGACACAATTATACTCTTCGTCCTCTTCATTGCCGATGGTGGGTAAAATATTTACTTTCTCATAAATTTTCGCTACATCAGGTTTTCCAAAATAGAAAATGATTCTGGTTTAATTTCTTAGTCATTAATTTTATTTTTTTCTGATTTTCTGAAGAGATTTTCGTTTTAGTAACATATAACATATGTTTACAGGGGATTTCAAGTGCAAGACCTCCATCTAATCATATCGCAAGTGATTACAATAGTCAGCATTCAGCTCCTTTGGTTCGAAGTCAGAGGGCTTCTGAATTCCCAGAGTATAATGCTGCAGTCTTTCATGAAAATTCTGAAATGAAAATTTCCAACTCTAGTGGCTCAGAAGTCCCAATTTTACAGAATCAGAATGTAGGATTCCCACCTTCTCGATGGACAGAAAACCAGAGTACTATTCCTCATGAATGTCAACAACTGGAGAAAGAAAATTCCGTTCTTCAGGGCTCGGCTGAGATAACTAACACAACATCACTAAACAGTAGAGCGTACGAGCAAGATTTTGTGGGAAGGCATTACTTTGAATTAAATTCTCCAGAATCGGCTTCATTGATCACTAACTCACATGAGCTGGGTTCCGATCAAGCGGAGGTTAAAACAGAAGCACCTTCATTTCCTGCTAGAGAAATTGGTCTATTTCGCCATTCTTTGAGTCAAAATCACTCTCCTTCTAACCAAATGCTGTCCACAAGGATCAATGAAACTGATGGAGTTAAAAACTTTTCACCGAAATACGCTAGTATTCATAATGATCACACGATTACCGATGCAAGGAATTTATTGTCGAGTGCACTGCATTTGAAAGATAGAGCAAAAAGTGATTCATATACAGCATCACAACTCCGTGTTTTGTCTGGAAAAGCTTCGTCTATGCCTCACAATCAGAACTATTCTCAAGAGGTGGATATGTTTTGCCAAAACCGTCCGATCAGCATGAATGACTCTTCTAATTTGGCATATCAGTCACATATGAATTTACAAACCGCACCATCCTGGCTCAAGCAGTACAAGGCACTGAACAATGGGAAGATTCTATCAATGCGTGATGAAGCAGCTCAAAATAATGCAGCACAACAGATGAGTCCTGGGAATTTGCAGGATAATAGTTTGATTATGCAAGTGGATTTGGCTAACACTGGCCAATGGAGCGGATTATGTCGATCAACAGTTGCCACCTCTGTGGCGAGCAGCAAATTAAGCACCACTTGTGTTTTGCCCACTTTCCAAAACCTGGCTCGTTCGATGCCAAAGAAACGTAAATTTGCTGAATTTGATATGATACCCTGGCATGAAGGAGTAAATCACGGACAATCGAGTCTCCATGATATCAGGTCTGCTGTAGATCATTTACTGGTCCCTTAACTCATGTACTAATTGATTACTCTTGCCTTTTTTATTTATATTTTTGTTTTCACTATCCAATGTTAAGCACCATGCACAAATAAAACACATCAGAACACCCCACTGACTATGTAATACTTGAATGATAGTACCAAAATAAAAAATAAGGAGATTATACGTGTGCAGTTTAGTTACAACGCACTTGGTTCTCTGAAAATTATAAATACCTCCTAAAATATAACAGCTTATACCCCCTTGAGGTTTAATTTACCTAACATATCTCTGAGGGTACAATTAGTATAAGAAAATGAATGTGAAGGGGATATATGCAAGTTTGAAAGATAAATGGGTTTCTTTTATAATTAGGAGTATCTTCCAGGGTAGTTTCCGTGATTAACCCATACAACAACAACAACAACAACAGGTTGGGTTGGGGTCTGGGGGGTCAGTTGTACGCAGACCTTACCCTTGTAATTATACAAGGAGGCCATGAAGATTGACTAATAATTGTGGGTTTATTTTCTCCGTATTAATAAGAAGCAATAGTGACCAGACTTATACTTTCTGTTTTTGCAGCACCGCTGAGTCTATATGGGCTCAAGCTTCGAAGAGAAAACCAGAAGAGGTGAGGCAGGACCTAGTGGCATACAATGTGTTTGTTATCTTTTAATCAATCGTGTTAGTGATCATCTATACCCCCATTCTTTTCAGGCAAGTAATGCAGCTGTAAATGTAGAAGAATTGCTCCCAGTGATTCGAGCAAAAAAACGGCTTATGTCTACAACACAACTTATGCAGCAGATTTTCCAACGGACACCAGTAATTGTTCTCTGTTCAGATGCTAGTCTCAGTAGTGATAGTGTGGCATATGTGGTGGCTAGATTAGAGTTAGGAGATGCATTGAGCCTGACTAGTCAGTTGGCATCCGACACCAATAACATGTAAGAGCTGATTGTATTTTGTGTACTGCTTCTCTTACAAACTGTAATTCCTGACATTTTCAAAAGGCTGAAAATAATAATGAATTAAATTTGAAAATGAGTATATGTTGTGAAAACCTTCTTACTTTTCCTGTTAATAACACGCAGGTCACCGGAGAAGCTAAGAACTTCAAAGGAAACAAAAGCCTGCAAATTCTCAGAAATTGTAAAAGCCTTCATTGGTCGCGTAGAAAATGTTGAAGCTACTTTATCAAGGTAAATATTTGGTTCATTTGTGCTCATATCTTTATTCTGAGGATATAGATTCATGAAGGCTTAGATTTTAGCTAACGTAGTGTAGAAATGCATATGATACAAAAGATACAAGTGTCCACCTTTAAGCAACAATTTATGGGCTCCATCAACTATATGCCCTAATGTCAAGAAAGATGGCTCTATTTTACCCTTTCGTGTAGCACATTTTCTTGAGCTAATGATAGTAAACTTGTAATGATGCAGAGTTGACAAAAGCTTATCACTCGTTGACTTCAAAGTCGAAGCTCGTGAATTGGAGAGATTCTCCACAAACAACCGTTTCGCAATGTTCCACACTGTTCGAGCCCCACCTATCAATGCCAACAATGCATCATCTTCTCATATAGCCACTTTGTTCAACCCCGCCCTTCAAAAATATGTAATTGCACGTGCACTGCCTGAAATATTGCCAGATGGGCAAAATTGTCTTTCCCTGTGATCATCGGCCAATCAAAAATCATATATGCAGCTTGATACTCGACAAGGGGATTAAAAAGCTCTGCCAAGCAAATGCAAGTTAGTTCAGGTGATCTTTCTGATTCTCAAATTAACTGTGGATCTTTTGTATCTTCATTTTTGACGAAGTATATATATATATTTATACACAACTAGTTTTCTATAAATGTGCGCAAAAGATGTAGGACAACGTAACTAGCAGGTGCCAGCACCTGTCTTGTGGGGATGTATTAGTAATTTTCATGTATGCACTTTTGTGTATAAATCTAATCTTACTTGCCACTTGGAATGTAGCATTTTTTCTCTCAACAGTCATCACTCTTTGCAGATATTGTGATCATGAAAAATAAGGACACTGTTGTGATTGGATTCCAGCAAAAACCTTTTTTTCTTTCTCCAACCAAAAGTACATTATTTTTTCATCTCAGGTTGTCTCTTCTTCCCTCCTCTATGCTCACTATACAATTTGCAATTTAATTATTAATCCATTAATATACATTTGTCTATAAAATTTAATTATTAATCCCTTAGCATATTTATAACTATCAATCATTATTCTACCTTGTTCATCATGTTAAAATAAATTATTACTTTGTATATCACATCATTTCATCTTATAAAAATCAACAATTTTTCACTGTCTTTATTTGTCCAAACATTTTTCCCCAACAAAACCATATCCAATAACCCTCAACTTTAAGATAATGTATTTTGACTTTTCCTTGCTGAATACAACTCTGCACTTGTGTTTTTAGATTATTGGTGCAACTGTTTTCTTTTTCCAACTACCAGTGTAATAATATCACATTGGTTTGTTATATAATTTTGCCTCAAAAAGTACACCTGTGTACTATGGAAACTAAGTTTTCTGAGCCCTTATTTAAATTATAAGGCGTACGAGGTTGTTTCCCTCGACAGTGATTTTGTGGGTCACGAGTTCTGCCACAAATATTTTTTGTTCATAGGTCTGACTTACTTGGCCTCGAAAAGGTCAGAGTAAAGATTAACATTGGTTGGATTTTGCCAGCCTTCTTTCTCATTTGTCCACTTCCCTTTCACAGACTAGATACTTTGTCACAGGGCTGCTGCCACGTAAGCTTGCTGTTATAAGTAACCATCAAAAATGATTTTTGTCCTGTCTGTCATCATCAAAATCCCCAAGTACAATATGAGACAAACAAAAAGGATAAGAATTTGTTTTTTGGCATTTTCGTACCAATGTATTTTTGTTAAGTTATTGAAGATGGAGAAAAGTAAGAAAACTGTATATGATAGAGTGCTGTCAGTAAGGGATTGGCGGGCACTGGCAACTTTTATTTTTATTTTTTTCCAATTATTTTGCTTATTTCAGTAGACGATGAAATAATAATCAAACTTTTGGCTGCTGACGACATACGTATGACTGATTTCTGTCACATTCTGAAACGCGTGAAAGCTCATTTATTTGGGACTGAGCTCCTCTCCCTCCTCACCGGCAACTTTTTTCTTTTTTTTTTTTTTTGGTAAGACTCAGCGTCGGCGCGGGCTATCGGGTGGATATTTTTTTGCATTGCGGGAGTGTAAAATATTTACGTCTTGATATATACGTCGAAGACTTAATTTTATAAGAAAAATATCTCTTTTAGGATGAATGCGTGAAGTCAAGGATTAACCTGATGGATTCGTTTACAAAAAAATTATGTAACAAGATAAATTGTATAAACCGGTTACGAAAATGATCTTAACAAATCCAGACTGGACAAACAGTCTTAGCGATAATCTAACCTTGAGAATCAGAGATCCTGAAATGGGAAAATTATGTTTGACAGTACCGTAAAACACTTGAAAAATATCTGCTCATTTCTAGAGTCAAAAGTAAAATCCGCCTAAGTTGTGAGGTTCAGTCGAGGACTTTTATAATTCCTATAACTAAGGGTAGAGTAAGGCGAGATAGTCTTAAAGGATAATCACATTGGTAAGTGGGAAGTAATTAGCTGCTTCAAATGGATAAGTACTAAACTGTGATATGGTCAAAAGCCGAAATAGACACAATGTTAGCACACGAAAGTGTTGGAGCTATTTTTGTGTGAGTATTGACGTCTTGATGCACACAAACGGTTGGTAAGTTCAAAGAATCGTGCTACTAAATAATTAGTGTATCCAATAGTATTTCATGAAAAAGATTCAGAGTGACGAGCTATCTATTCTTATGCAGTATCGGTTCACCGGAACTCTCTATATTGCATTCATATATTGATTTTATGCATGTGGGGGGTTGTAAAAAAAATTAATTTTGTACTGATTTTATGGTTCTAATATTTGTAGGTAAAAGACTTAGAATAATATCTCGAAAACTATTTTAAGAAGGATGAGAAATTAATTCTAAAGTTGAAATGTTGGGGAATTTGAATTTATTAAACTCAAAACTGAGTTAAAGTAACTCGAATATTATTAGATTAGCAAACGTTATATCTCTGATGAATGCTTGAACAATTCATAGGAACTAAAGTTATGCATAAAGCATGCTAAAACTCTAGAAGAGTGTGTTGAGAATGAGTAGGAAAAAGCTAGACACGTTTCTGAGTCCGGACGAGCACATACAGGCTCCCGGCGCGCGCCACGCCTCCCGCACAGAGCGGAGTCAGGATTTCTAATCTACTCGGGCTAGAATTATTTTTGCAAAATGAAAAAATATATACAATAAATGATTAAGAAAAGGTACCTTTTTATCGTAACTAAACAAACTTTTAGTTCTCTTCATTTCTCGTCCACACATTCTTTATCCTGCATGAAATTAATGAAGGTTAAATTAAAACAAAAAAATTAAACCAAATATTATTTTAATGATGAAAGTAATTTTTTTAAATAAAAGATAAGAGACGTACTCATACTACTGAAGTTGCAATCTACGGTTCTTTGAAACATAATACTCATCAATTATAGAATCGAATTCAATACTTGAATCAAACTCTCTCTCGATATATCTGATCATAGAATCGGCTAAAAATTCCTCCCCCATTCTATTTCGAAGAACAATTTTCACATGCTTCATAGCAGAAAATGCACGTTCAGTGGTTGTCGTAGAGACCGATAAAGTTAATACTAGACGGATCAACTTATCAATCAAATTATAGCACAACACCTTTTTCATTTCAGATAGTCCTCGACACAGTTCTGAGATACTGGACATTTGCTGAAACTGCTCATGGCAAACAACATCGAGCTTAAAATGTTGACGTTGGCACCTAAAATGATACATTTCTTGTTCACTAAAGTCTACAGTATATAATACTTTTCCGCTAGAGTACAAATCTTATCAATGTCAAACCATTTAATTTGTCGGATCCAAAGCACAACTAAGCACAAGAAGCTCCACAGTCTCATTATTGAATCTAGAGTTCAACTCTTCCAATTGAAAATTTATTGCCGCATTAAACACATCATAATGAAAGTGATGCTCATTAGTGATGGTATCATTTTGCCGACATGAACGACTGGAATGCTTGTAACGAGCACTCATTTCTGGTAAACAGGGGCGGAGCCAGGATTTCCAATCTACCCTGGCTAGAATTATATTTGTAAAATGAAAAAATATATACAATAAATGATTAAAAAAAGGTACCTTTTTATCGCAACCAAACCAACTTTTAGTTCTCTTCATTTCTCATCCACACGTTCTTTATCTTGCATGAAATTAATGAAGGTTAAATAAAAAAAACAAGTAAACCAAATATTATTTTAATGATGAAAGTGATATTTTAAATAAAAGATAAGAGACGTACCCATACTACTGAAGTTGCGATCTACGATTCTTTGATACATAATACTCATTAATTATAGAATCGGAATCAATACTTGAATCAAACTCTCTCTTGATATATATGAGCATAGAATCGGCTAAAAATTCCTCTCCCATTCTATTTCGAAGAACAACTTTCACATGCTTCATAGCAGAAAATGCACGTTCAGTGGTTGCCATAGAGACCGGCAAAGTTAATACTAGACCGATCAACTTATCAATCAAATTATAGCACTGCACCTTTTTCATTTCAGATAGTCCTCGACACAGTTATGAGATACTGGACATTTGCTGAAACTGCTCATGGCAAACAACATCGAGCTTAAATTGTTGAAGTTGGCACCTCAAATGATGCATTTCTTGTTCACTAAAGTCTGCAGAATAATACTTTTCTGCAAGAGTATAAATTTTATCAATGTCAAACCATTTCAAATTATCTTTCGGATCCAAAGCACAACTAAGCACAAGAAGCTTAATAGTCTTATCATTGAATCTGGAGTTCAACTCTTCCAATTGAAAATCTATTGCCGCATTAAACACATCATAGTGAAAGTGATGCTCATAAGCGATGGTATCATTTTGCAGACATGAACGACTGGAATGTTTTGTACGAGCACTCATTTCTGGTACATCAACATCCAATTTTATGCAGAATGATTTGACATAGGAAAGAAGATTATCAAAAGCATCATTTCTCAATGTCAAAAGAAGTGCTTTTGTCGTTGCGACCAAATCCATTGCACTTACAATATCAAGTGATTTTTGTTGCAAAGCACGACAAAGAACATTCGTGATACCCATAATTTTATGCATCAAATGCAGGATGAAAATGAAATCGAAAGACTTCATCACCAATAGTGAACCACTAGCTTCCCCTCGCATTGAAGTAGAAGAGCCATCAACCATAATATTTTCAAGCGCATTAATAGTTGCACTGTACTTATCTATCAAACTTCAAATAGAGTCAAAATGAGAACTCCATCGAGTAGCTCATGCTCGTTGTAAAGTACCAATCTGATTAGCACCCTTGCATGTTTCGCGTTCACCAGCAGCAATAGAACAAGCGATTTCATTAGCTTGTGAAGATTGTAACTCGGTGTTACGCTTGGAAGAAGATGTAACCAAATTAACAATGGTTGTTATATTTGAAAAGAAAATCCATATGGATGCTTCTTTTTCAGCCTCCACAACTAATGCTAGTTGAAGCCGATGAGCAAAACAATGCACAATAATATGCATAAAGGCAATCTTTAATAAACAACGCTTGTAAACCATTGAATGTACCACACATATTGCTAGCACCATCATACCCTTGACCTCGCATGTCATTAATTTCTAAGTTATATTTACTGAGGACATCACATATTGCTTTCTTCAATGTTACAGCTGTGGTGTCATGAACATGCACAATATGGAAAAATCGCTCTCGCAAAATTCCATGGAGGTCAACAAATCTCAAAATTATAGCCATGTGTTCCTTATTGAACACATCTTTTGCCTCATCCACCAAAATGCAGAACTTAGAGTCCCCAATTTCCTCACGAATTTTACTCCTGATTATGTTACCAATAATATGCAAGATTTCTTTTTTAACCTCTGGTGATGTATATTTAGCGTTTCCTGGAGCCTTCTTTAAGATAACATCACCAATACTAGAATTCCATTTACCCAAAAGTTTAACATTTCAATGAAGTTACCACGATTTCGAGATTCTAAAGATTCATCATGACCTCTTAAACCACAAGCTTGCAATCTAAGCCAACGAACACTCTCTATTGTTGCTGTAAGCCTTAACCGATTTTTTCAAATTTGTTTTGAAGTTTCTCGATTAATGACTTGATTTATATGTCTGGTTACATTCACCAAATCAACAACTGATTTTTCCCAGTTATGATGCACTAAGTTAGAATTTCCCATATGTGACAAAAATGCACATTTGGTTCTATCATTTACACGTTTCCAACATCTAAAGCCTTCAATAGTAAATGTAGATTGATGTGCTTCAGTAGATTCGAAGAGATAGCATGGAAAACAAAAAGCTGCATCTTTTGAAGCATGGAAAACAAAAAGCTGCATCTTTTGAAGGAGAGTATTCTAACCAGTGAAATTTTTGAAACCACACATATTGGAATCGACGATGTTGCTTTCCGAACTCAAATCGTGGATATTCTGTCAATTTAGATTGATATCGCCCCATTTTGATATAAGCTCATCTAATTGCATGACGGTGATTAACAGGATGTCGCCACATAGGAATGCATAATCCAGGATCCCGTTCAAGACAAGTTTCATCAAATTCAACTCATGGAGATTTAGAAGGGCGTTTGGGATCCTCATTAGAAATGACTGGATTACTTTCAACAATGTTTGTTGCGATTGATGAAGCCCCAGATGATGAAGAATTATCATTTTTGGGCTTAAAGAACGAGAGAATATTTGGCCTTTTTGTCTCTTGATTTGACATTGAAAAATTGAAATACCTGATGATTAAAAGAGAGATTAACAACCAAACACAAAATCATCATGATCTGTAGCGAAAAAAAAAATGCTATAATTTTTTGTGGTCAGAATTCATCACTTATTAGCTATTTAATGGGAAGTAATCCATGCTCTTCTCTTCTCCAACCCAGAAATTATAAAAGTTGAATTAATTTTTTGATCATCATTTTTTTTTTTATCCAGAACGATAGAAATTACTATAAACTGAAAACCGAACAAAGTTCGAATACAAGCCAACTGTCCAAATAGAAACATGAGAGGCACATCAACATGATGGCCTAGAGCCTCAACAAAACAGAAAACTAAGAAAAATCTACTAACAAATAAAAAGGAACAAGAGTTGTACCACTGCCTCAAGGCCTAGCAAAACATCTTGCCCTATACACTAATAACAAAGAAAAAACAGAACCAATAGAGAAACAGCAAGCAGCAGCAAAAGACCACAAGCAGTAGCAGCCAAGTACAACAGAACAAAAAAGAAAAAAACAAAGCAGCTAATGATGAGAAGAGCAAGCAGCAGCAAAGTTCTTCCAGTCTGAAATTGCTGCTTTAATGACTATCTGAGGAGGAGGGATGGAGTTTTGAAAAATCCATTGGTTTCTGGTCTTCCAGAGCCACCAGAGCAAATAGGTAGATAATTGTATTCTTTTCTCTGCTACCTTTGAGTTGTCAATGCTGCAAACAAAGTGCCACCAGCCTCTGAATGAACAAGTGTGCTGCAAAATGCCTGGCCAAGAGACTGGTGCAATCTCCCAAACTTCACAGGCTTTGGGACATTTAAATAGAACATGCTCAACAGTTTTAGGTGATTCCCCACAGCTTCTACAAATCACATCAATGTCCAGCCCTTTCTTCTTAAGATTAACCAGAACAGACAATGCACCTGTATAGCACTTCCACAAGAAAAATTTTCACCTTCATTAAGACTTTCAGAGACCAAGTTCTTTTCAAAGATTACTTTCAAGGATTAGGAGAGTGGCTACTCTCTGGTTGGTCCAGTGACTGAACTTTCAATGAGGCTAAATGAGCATAAGTGCTAGCAACAGAAAACAGTCCTCTCTTGTGCAGAGCCCAATAAATTTTGTCAGGTTGGTCTGGTTTCAGTGAATTGATTTTCAAGATGGCAGAGCTATCCTCCATGGAGAATACTTGCTTAATTAGCCATTCATTCCAACCCAAACCATTGTCAAGCATAAGGTCTTTAACAAAAATGAGATGCTCTCTAGCAATTTTTAGAAGATCTGGTTTTGGTTTTAACAGATTAGGCACCCAATTACAATCCTCAATTCTGGTTTTAGCACCATCTCTAATCTCAGTCCTCATCCATTTAGAAAACAAAAGGAGCACATCTAACCAGGAGTTCCAAAGCCAAGAACTCTTTTGAGTTTTAACAGCATGAAAGATAGAAGAATTTGGATAGTACCTGTCCTTAAGCACTTTACTGACAAGAAGTTCTGGATTGGCTATGATCCTCCATAATTGCTTACAGATAAGAGCCTGATTGAAAAGTTTGAGATCCAACAGACCTAAACCCCCATCCAGCTTTGGAATTGTCAACTTTTCCCAGCTCCTCCAATGAATGCCTTTAGAAGTTTCATCTTCACCAGGTGCCTTGTCTAGAGGAAGACTAAAGAGAGCAGTTTTGACTTCTGATTCCTCAACTGGCAGCAACAAGTTATGATTCATGTCATCTGTAATGGTGGTAGGAATAAGGTGCAGCAAAGAGTCTCCCCCCAAGGATCCCTCTGATGAGAAGAGGGCAGAATAAAATTCTGAAATGTGAGCTTGGATTGCCTGTTGAGATGCTAGTTCCTCTCCTCTGGATGAGACAAGCCTTGAAATAGCATTCATTCTTCTTCTATGCAAAGTGTAAGCATGGAAGAATTTTGTATTGCTGTCCCCATGCTTGAGCCAATTCATTCTTGATTTTTGCTGCCAGAACATTTCTTCTGAATGGTGAGCTTTCTCTAACTTCACTCTGGTTGTGTTCCATTCATCCCAGTTGGTAGTAGCTTTGTTCTCCCTTAAAGTCTCCAGCTTCTGAGTAAGATTTGAAATTTGCAGCTGATTTTGAGTGTGGAACTGAGAACTCCATATGAGAAGGGCTGCTCTTGTATTTTTAACCTTTTCTTTGAGTTTGAAGAATGGAGTGCCTGTAACTGGTAGAAGCCATGCCTTTTGAACCTCTTCCAGGAGTCCATCCTTGCCCACCCACCTCTTATCAAAATGGAACCTCTTTGGTTTTCTGATTTTAGGCTTCCCAGGATCAAGCATTAGGATGGAGTGATCAGAGGAACTTGTGATCATGTTAAGCACTTTGGCATTTGGGAAAGACTGCAGCCAGTCAATTGAACCAAATGCCCTATCCAGTTTCTCTTCTACAAAGTCATCCACTGCTCTGTTGTTACACCATGTGAATTGATAGCCAACCATACCAATCTCCTCCATTTCCATATGATTAATGAAAGCATTGAAGCCCAAAAAACTGCTGGCGGATCTGGGCACACCTCCTATCTTCTCAGAATTGCTGCAGAGGTCATTCCAGTCTTCAACCATAAACCACTGATTATCCTAATTCCTTTTCTCATTTTCCAGCTCATTCCATTGAGAAGCTCTGATAGCTCTGCAGGTATTAATATAGACAAAAATCCCCCACTGTGGGTCCTCAGAGGGAAGATGAAATTGAACAGCAATGAAAAAGTATGAACTATCAATATGAAGAATAGTAACAGAAGAGTCCCAAAGAAGCAAAAGCCCTCCACTTAGACCTTGAGGATCAACAAGGGAAAATCTATCCTCAAAGCCTAGTTTCCTACTAACAGATTTCACAAAGCCATTTGATTTTTTTTGTTTCAGAAAGAAAAATGAACAGTGGGTGATGGGATCTAATAAACCCTCTGATTTGGGAAACTGTAGAGGGCCCACCCAGCCCTCTACAGTTCCACACCGCAGCTAGCATGGTTCACTTGGGTGCCAATCTAGGTTGGCCACCACCACCTCTTTCTCAACAACTTTCAGCTTCTTTTTGTCAGAAGATATAGTCCCATACTCCTCACACTTAGATGATTGTATTGGGTGTTCTGGATTATCCCTCTTCCCTAGAGAAAGATTGTCTTGCTGAAGAGATTGAACTTCCTGCCTCTGCAGTCTTCCTTCCTTTGATCCTACTCTTTTCCAGGTTTTCAGTGCGCATTTTCCCTTGTCAACAATTCGAGGAGATATTGTTAATGCTAGATTTGCTGGAATAGTTTCCACCTCCATTGGTTTCAATAATTCCAGTGACAGGGCATGTGAAGTCTCTGGTCCAGCTGGTTCTTTAGTGGCATTCTGAGAACTAGGAGATGAATCTTTAGCTGAGGATTTAGGAGTAGTATTTGTATCATCTTGATGAATAATAAGCTGTTGTCTTTGAGTCATGAGACTTGCTCTGGTTTGGTGCTGGGATCTCTGATCAGATGTAGATGGCTGAGCATTAGAAGGTTGGGGAGTTTTAGAACCCGAGTTATTAATCTCTACCCAATTTTGACCTTCTGGGGCTTTTAGCCAATCACCATATTGTCTCTCTCTGACATTGTTAGCTTTGATATCACCAATTCGTTTTTGACAGCCTTTATCTAAATGGCCTATGAACCCACAGTAAAGACATAAGTTCATCAATCGTTCATATCTGAAGCTAATTTTAACAACTTGATCCCCCAATCTGACATTAGAGCAACGAGGAAGAGGCTCATTAAGATTCAAGGATACCAGTAACCTGAGGATTTTACCTCCATGACTTCCAGAACTAACTACCACCACATTTTCTACACCTTTAAAAACTTCCCCTATTTTAATGCCCACCTCAGTACTCATCCAGTTAAGAGGAACATTAAGAACTTGGGTCCAGATGTTGAGCTCCTGGAAGCATGAGTTCTTGATGGACATACCTTCACACCATTCTTTTAATATCAAATACTGATTGTCTATGCTCCAATTTGTACCACTGAGCACTTTTTGCAAATCGTCCCTGCTCTGAAAAATGAACTGAAAAAAATTGGGCCCTAGTTCCTTCACTTCCATCGACTGTGATAGCTTCCAGATATAGCTCATTTGACGCTTAACCCCCATCCAGCTAGCTCGTCGATCACCTACAATTTTACCGAAGAGACTTCTATGACATTCATCTGCACTAAAGCGAATATCTTCATGCTCGATGTCAATAAAGGCTGCTTCTCTGTCTGATAGCGAGAAATGTTCTAACTTTTGGGAAAGATTGTCTTCTTGCATTTGAGAGGTGTCCTTTTCCATACTGTGGAAAACCCTAAAATGTGAGGATCTGACGCTCCCTGATGATGTGAGAAATCAAGGAAATCTGAGTCGCAACTTGAGAGAAAATATCCAATCGGGAAATTGCCAAAAACAACACTACAATCCCTGAAATCGAAGAGAAAAACGATGAACGCTCCCAATCGAGAGAATACGAACGCTCCCAATCGAGAGAATTTGTGGATACAATTACAATGTATATTAAATCATAAAAAAACTGAATTAATTTATTGATCATAATTAATTTCCTAAACATGACAATTTATTAAATAAAATAATCTACTAAACAAGATAAATATTGAACATGATAAAATATATAAAAAAGAAAAAAAGTACCTCAATATTCAAAAGAAAAAAAAAGACGGTTGTAACGCCCCGATCATTATTATAATATTAAGACGATTTCACTGCTCGACTTTAAAGTGAAATTCGTAATTTTCAGAAATTAAAGATTTAATTAAGTTATATGCTCATATATAGTAAGTTCATATTAAGTATTCGGGTATTTTATTCGAAATAGTCGTTCGTATCGAACCCTAGTTCTCGAGCCTTAGTTATAGCCGGACTTTAGTAGTATAATACTTAGAATACTTTTTAAGTGTTTGAGCGTGCCAAGTCAAGCCTTGAGCCTTGCATTCTCGAGCCCTAGCATTTAACCGAGCCGCCCGCTTCCAAGAGACTCAAGCCGAGCCTAAGTCAGGGCCGAGCCTTGTACAAGTCATAACCATACATAGCTACATTTTTTCTAAGTGTTGGAGTCATGTTTCAAGCCTTGGCAAGTCCCTTAGACGTGCCCCAAGCCAATTCACGCGAGCAGGCCCGCAGTCCACGCGTGATGAGGATGTGTCGCGACGACTCAAGAACGCCTCGAGCCGTGCCTATCACGCGTGAAGGAGGATAGCTAGGCGCGCAGGCGAGGCACGAGCAATTGAACGGGACACGCACGGGGCAGCCGCGATGGTCGAAGGCGCGCACGATACACGTGATGGAGACACACGCGCGGGGAACGAGACCTTAGTCCTCGAGGAATGCGGCATTGCGCGCGAGGGCGATGATGCCTTAGTCCTCGAGGAGAACGGAGAGGCGCGCGGGCGTGAGACCAAGGCGGCTAGGGATTTTCTACTTGGCGAGCAAGACAAGACTTTTTAGATACTTTCCTAGTTATTTCATAATTTCTAGATTGTTTAGGACTTTAGATATTTTATTGCTTTATTAGGAGATTTAGTTTGATTAGGACTAGATTTATTTTGAGGCCTATATAAAGGCGCTAGCACTTGTTATTTTTCATCATTGAATATTAATACAAAACCCAAACTTTTGTTCAAACACTTTGCCTTAGATTTCTTCTTGATTTCTTTGCAATTTAATTCGTTTCAAGAGGCGCTCACGTGGCTCGAGAGACACCTAACGGCGATTTAAGGCGCGAGCGTGCGGCTTGTCGGAAATCGGGACACGCGATCTTCATCATTGGTGCTTTCATTGAGAGGTGTTAGATCGTGTGTCTTTTCTGTCCCATTCTTTTGATTTGCGTTTTTATCCAAAAAAAAAAGGAAGAGAAATCTTTTCAAAACGAGTCCACGAAGTAAAGAGCGAAGACAAGAAAAGAAAGACATGACCAATAAGGAGATGAAGGATAAGCTCGAGAACTTGGACGTGCAGGTGCGAAGCATGAGCGAGGCCGCGGACAACCTAGGTGAAGGGCTCGACACCACCAAGGCATCGGTGCGAGATCTAATGGAAATCATGAACCGAAGGTTCGACGAGATGGCTCGCAACATTCAACGTCAACCTCACGATCGTGATCGAGTCAGGCGGCCCGACCTGTTGGGTTCTATTAGGAACGTCGACAATGTGCACATTCAAATCTATTGAATAATAAACCCTAACGCAGCGGAATCTATAGTTAGGATTAGGACTTACGGTTTAAAATTTTTGCCGACTCTGAGTCGTTTCTGATTTCTGTTGATAGAGATCGTCTGTCTACCACAACCCAATCGGTTGAAGGGTTTGGCCTTTGTCGACTCTAGTCGAGTGTTGAATAACGAACGGATCACCGGATCAAGTTGGTCGGGTCCGGATTGCGGCGGTTCGGGTTGCAGACCGATGCGCGTGCATGTCAAATTTTCTATGCCTGGAAGGACTAGGCATGCGGCGTCTGGGCTCACGCGGGTACGTGCTCGGGACGTCTCCTATACACGCGAGGAGTCCTGATCAGACGAGGAATAGCGGGTGCGTGCGGGTCGCGCGCTGCGGCTTTCCTATGCCTGTGAGGACTAAGCGAGCAGGGTCTGTGTCATGCCCATCGTATGCGGCACGTTTCCTGGGGCGCGAGGAGTCCTGGTCGATCGAGGAGTCCTGGTCGAGCGAGGAGTCCTAGTCGAGCGAGGAGTCCTGGTTGAACGAGGAGTCCTGGTTGAGCGAGGTATGTCGGCGGCGAGTAGTGGTCAGAGTATTTGGATCTTCAAGGTTTGATAAATATCACCTTAAAATCTTCTAATGGATTACCTAAACACCTACTTCGACTAATCTTGGTGGAGCGATTAATCGAAACTCCCTAACTCTCTATTGTGTATAAATCTCGATTTTCCTCTTCCTTATAGGAACCTTAAAATCATGACTCACATGTATAAGACAAGAGGTTGGGACATGGTGTATTTATATGCTCCATTAGAGACCTTAAGGAGGTGTCAAATATGGACTTATCCCATTAGGCCAAGGAATCCTAATTCTACTCCACTTATTAATCCCAACTAGGTCATGATTCCTTTCTCCTAACATTACCTTCTAGAAGACTCTCAAGTCTCCTAACCCTAGGTAATATTCTAGAAGGAATATTCCCTATCTCATGGAATATTAAATAAGGAATAAAATTAATTCCTAAAATCCTAATAAATTTAAATAATAATATATCCCACTAGGATATTATTATTGCTCTCCCCATTTGGCTCCAATTTAATCAATTAAATCAAACCTCCACTTGATTAATATTTATTAATCTTATTGATCGATTTACCTCCCTATATTTAAGATATAACGTCCGTTGATTAATTAAATTACTGACAAAATAATTAATCAATTTCTTATTCATTTCCGAAACTAGTACCACTCAGCTCTTTAATCATTATGTCGGATACACATCCGCCTGCAGGGCTTGACATAATATTCCTTCCTGAGCTCATCTCGGGGACGTCATCAATCCAGCGCACTGGAACATAGTGACCGTAAATAATTTATAATAGCGCGTCATATAAACATCCTCATTTACCAAAGTACCGAGTACGTCATCCTAACGGAATAGGAATCACCCTTGGTAAATCAAATAAACAAGTAATGAATATACACGCCTATTTTATATTATCTTACAGCTTTAGAGAACACATCAATAACTGAAGGTCGAGATTACAACAACGATCAGTGAATCTCATAATCTTAGCCTTCCACGGTCCTGTGCAATACTTAACATAAGTACTAGTGTAGTTCTCCAGTCAAAGATCAACTGAATCAAGAATACACTACAATCTTTTTCCAAGTGGGGTCTCACTGCCAGTCTACACTGTGAACAAATAATTTAGTCTTACAAGGAACCGATAGGTGACCTTTCTGTTCGAGACACCACGAACCACACTATCTCAATGTAAGACAAGGAGTATGATTGCATAAATAAATAAACTGCAAGCATATGTACTTTGACAGAAACATGATTGCTAGATCAAAATGGAATTGTTCATATCTGAAAGCCAAGGTTTTACAGCATATCTAACACGACCCACACCACGGCGAACACGAGGAAGAAGATTTCGAGCAGCGGTCACAGGCTTCAAATAATCATGACCACCCGCGACTCGATAAACCGAGGCTCATGTTGTCCACATTCACCGTGACTGACCCCGATGCATGGCTCAATAGGGTCGTGCAATATTTCGAGCTTAACGAGACTACTAAGCACGAATGGGTTCAATATGCGGCCTATTATCTAGATGGCGAGGCCAACGTATGGTGGCAATGGCTTTCAGGCGTCTACCGCGACAGACAACAAGTAATCCGGTGGGAAGACTTCGAACGCGAGCTACTCACGCGTTTCGGGACATCCGACTACCACAATTACGATGAGGCGCTCTCACACGTTCGGCAAACGGGTAGCCTGCGTGACTAACAAAAGGAATTTGAGCGCCTAGTATGCCGTGTCCGCGGCTGGCCCGAGGCCGCGCTCGTTGGGGCTTTCATAGGGGGGTTGAGATTCAAATTGGCAGCGGAGGTATGCTTGGAACGGCCGGACTCAATGCACATGGCCATGGAAGTGGCTCGACTCCGTGACGATCACCTCGCTGCCACTCGAAAGGAACGGGCAGACACACGATTCATGGAGCCACGCCGCGTACCGCCGGGTCCAAGCAACTTCAGCCCTAATGCGCGACCGCCACGTACACCTCGACCACCAATTCCGGAGGTTAAGCGATTGTCATTTGAGGAGATGAGGAGGCGACGCGAGAAAGGCTTATGCTTTAAGTGCGAAGAAAAATTCACGCCGGGCCACCGATGCAAGCAGGCCTTTGTGATTGATGTCATCGACTCGGACGAGGAAGGTCCCGTGATCGAGGAGCAAGTAGGGAGCGAGGTCGAGGTCGAGGTGCTCGAAGAGAAGGCCGAAATCTCGATGCACGCAATGGCAGGGACTCGAGGGCCGAGGACGATGCGGCTACCGGCGTGGGTCAAGGACTTCCAAATAGTCATGCTCGTGGACAACGGATCGTTGCACAACTTCATCAACGCCACGCTTTCTCAAAAGTTGAATTTACCAACAACAAGGATCGAGCCATTTTAGGTCCGTGTGGCCAATGGCGAGCGACTAAGGTGTTCGGAGGCTTATCGAGGGGTGCCAATAAAATTTCAAGGAGTAACCATTAAGGCCGGCCTATATGCCTTACCATTGGTCAGGCCCGACATCGTGCTCGGAGTACAATGGCTCGAGGGATTGGCCGATTTGACCACCAACTATAGGACGGGGGTCATGAAGTTCGACTCAGGGGCACATCGAGTCACGTTGAAGGTGAGTGAAGATGGCGTCACCAAGGAGGTTGGGCTCAAAAGCATTGAGCAGGTTTGGCGCGGGGGCAGCCAAATCTTTGCCGTCATGATTGAAGGAGGCACAGACGAGGGCGAGAATGTGCCGCATCAGTCCGAGATACGCAAGCTACTCAAGGACTTCGGTCGCATACTAGGCGAGCCTTAGGGCCTTCCGCCGTGTCGGGAGTTCGACCATCGTATACCATTAGTCGATGAGCGACATGCAGTGCACGTTCACCCCTACCGTTACGCGCACTTTCAAAAGACTGAGATCGAGAGGCAAGTGAACGAGATGCTCGAGTCCGGGCTCATCCAGCATAGCACGAGCCCGTTCTCATCGTCGGTACTGCTCGCGAAGAAGAAGGACGGTACATGGCGATTTTGCACGGACTACCGTGCTCTGAATGCCGCGACCATCAAGGACCGTTTTCCAATTCCAAGTGTCGACGATATGCTCGACGAGTTAGGTGGATGGCGCTACTTTTCTAAGCTCGACCTTAGGGCCGGTTACCATCAGATTAGATTCCACATGGCCGACATTCCTAAAACGGCTTTTCGCACGCACCAAGGGCACTATGAGTACTTGGTGATGCTCTTTGGATTGTGCAACGCTCCGTCAACCTTTCAGTTTGCCATGAACTCAATCGTCAAGGAGTACTTGCGCAAATTCGTATTAGTATTCTTCGACGACATCCTGGTCTATTCAGAGTCGTGGGCCGATCATCTCGAGCATTTGCGGATAGTACTGAAAATATTGGAGGTCAACTCATTCCACATCAAACCATCTAAATTCTCATTCGGACAAAAGACAGTGGAGTACCTAGGGCACTTTATCTCGCATGATGGCGTGAGGGTTGACCCGAGAAAGATAGAGGCCATGGTCGATTGGCCTAAGCCGTCGAGCCTAACGCAACTGCGTGTGCTTTTAGGCCTCACAGACTATTATCAAAAGTTTGTAAAAGATTATGGGACAATCGCCAAACCACTCACGGAGATGACAAAGAAAGGCGGGTTCAAGTGGACCGAAGCTAGCGAGGTTGCGTTCGAGAAACTAAAAGGTGCGATGACCACAACGCCCGTGCTCGCAATGCCAAGGTTCGATGCCTTGTTCGAGGTGCACACGGACGCAAGTGACATAGGTATTGGGGCAGTGCTGGTACAAGAAGGGCGTCCCTTGGCCTACCTCAGCAAGGCCCTCGGCACGACTCGACTCGGGCTGTCCGTGTACGTGAAGGAAATGCTCGCGGTCGTAGAGGCTATGCGGTGCTGGCGGCCCTATTTATTAGGGCGGCGTGTTCGGATCGTGACCGACCAACAGCCGCTCAAGCACTTACTCGAGCAAAGAATTGTGATGCCCGAACAACAGAAGTTTGTCTCGAAGCTCATGGGCTTCAACTTTGAGATCGTGTATCGGCCGGGTCGACAGAACGCCATAGCCGACGCACTCTCACGGCGGACAGATGTGGCCGAGCCTGAGGCCATATCCGGGCCAACATGGGTCGTATGGGAGGAACTTAGGAAGGCAAAGGATGAAGACGCCTAGTGCCAGGACCTGCACCGAGGGATTGAGGCGGTTGACATCTCCGTCGCGGACTACGAACAACACAACGATCTACTGCTCTACCGGGGTCGAGCATTCGTACCCGAAAGTGCATAACTCCGCGAGAGAATCCTGCAGCACTTCCATGATTCGAAAGTTGGCGGACATTCAGGGTTCTACAGGACGCGGATGAGAACGACCAACACGTTCTACTGGCCAGGGCAACAAGGTGCGGTCCGAGACTACGTCGCACGTTGCGATGAGTGTCAGCGGACCAAGGCCGATACAAGGCGCCCGGGAGGGCTATTGCAACCCTTGCCCATGCCCAATAGAATTTGGAAAGATATTACCATGGACTTCATCGAGGGGCTACCAATCTCTAATGGATTCAATGGAGTCATGGTTGTGGTTGACAGACTGACCAAGTACGCGCACTTCGTGCCTCTTACGCATCCTTACATGGCAAAGTCCATCGCCAAGCTATTTATCGAGTACATTATGAAGTTACATAGGGTGCCACGCTCGATTGTCTCCGACCGTGACCAAATTTTTATGAGTAGCTTTTAATCAGAATTTTTCAAGCTACAAGGAACCGAGCTATCGATGAGCTCGGCATACCACCCACAGACGGACGGACAAACGGAGGTAACCAACCGTACGTTCGAGTAGTACTTACGGTGCTACGTACATCAATTTCCAAAAAAGTGGGAAAATTTTCTACCTTGGGCCGAGTATAGGGATGAAAACGATCAGGAACGATCGGCATAGGGCTCAACCATTTCCACTTTCATATTTTTTTCTCGAAAACGAAAATGATACGATAATGTTGGAAACGAAAACGACATCGGTATTCCGGTAATATCGAAAACGAAACTATCCGATCGAAAATACATCGATAACGATCGAAATATATTAAAACGGTATTTAAAAAACGATAAACACACCACATTATAAAATATAGCATTAAAACAGAAATTGAAATATTCTCACGGCATAATAGTGGCAAAATCAAAATTAAAATCCACACCATTTGCTATAACAAAATCCATACAAATTCCAATAACTAGCAATTGAATTGTGACTTGTCCATCAAATTCTCATGGAATAATAGTAGCAATTGAAATTTGAAACATGAAATGGGAGCAATTAGGTGAGAAATCAACCATGGAACCACCAAATCCACAAAAAAACCACAACAAACGAAATCCAGAATTCAAAACACAAATCACTAAAACAATGATGGGAGTTAAACATAATATATAAACTTGTCCTTCACAGCAGTTGTCGTATGCCTACAACTGAATCTCAGGCAAATCATCATTATCAATTGCCACATCGTCATCACGTCCCATTTCTGAGAATTCATCCTACAATATGTAATGGAAAAATATTTTAACACTCATACAAATATTCCAAGAAAAAAATAATAAAAAGGCCTGAAAAGAATTGAAATCATTATCTTCACACTAGAACTATATGAAAAGAGATGATGCAACACTTGTAAATTGTAAAATAAATTCAAATCATAATTTCTCTAACTCATATCTTCATTTTTCCTTGCGTGCAAAATATTTACTTGACTCTTCATTCTTGTGAAATAGAAACAACACTGAAATCTGTCAGCATATTATATTATTATTGACAACATATTTGAAATTATTAATATTCCAACTCAAGAAAGAAAGAAGGAACCTCAAACATTAGATTATTCTTAATGGCTTCAAGAACATCAAGGTCACCAGGCAGCGAAGAAACATTCTTAGAACCTGAAAATAAAAAATTTAAAACCAAGTGCTTAGTGAATTTAACTCTTTGTAATCTAAAACCAACAATCAATTTGAAATTTTACCTTTTCTAGTAGCTATTATCCAGTCCTTAGTGCAAACAAGAGCTTGTACCATGTCAGGATCAAGGCGGCTGCGATATGGATCAATGACACGACCACCAGCACTAAATGCAGATTCAGATGCAACGGTTGAAACTTGAATTGCCAACACATCACGAGTAAGTAGGGACAGGACAAGATACTCTTCCTTATGAGATTTCCACCATGCTAAAATGTCAAACATGTTCTGGTTGGCTTTAGTGGTCTTCAATGGTGGTTCTGCTAAGTACCTTTCCAATTCACTGAACTCTCCATCAGCATCATATGAGTCACTTTCAAATAGGTAGTTATCAAGCTCATCATCTATGTTGTTGCTGCCCATAAATAGATCTGCCAATGGTTCTTCAACTTCTTTATTGCTCTTTGAAGAAGAAGGTGCAGCAGAAACATAGCATTGAAACATCTTCCTTAGGATACCATTGACTTTTTCAAGTTCAGCTTGGTAGGAATTATTATAGAACTTTCGCAAGTAAAATTCCACAATTCTTCTCTTGAACCTAGGATCAAGAACATTTGCTACAGCAAGTGCAATATTAGACTTCTTCCAGTACTTATCAAACTTGACACTCATAGCATTTGCCATTCTACAAATAGTGGTATCCTTACTAATGCACCAATCAGCTAGCAATATCTTAATCTCACAAAAGCCTCTAAAAAATAGGTTCGCCGTTGGATAGGTAGTACCAGAGAATATCTCAGTAAGCTCAAAGAATTTTTTCAAGAAGGGCATCAAAATTTGTGCCTTATCCCATTCATGATATGAAGGAGCAATACTTCCATACCTGTGGCAGTCGATGGAAGTCAGCCTCGCAAAAGCAGTCTTATAATATAGAGCATCCCTCAACATTAGATATGTTGAATTCCACCTTGTAGAAACATCAAGTGACAGAGAAGGCTTTGTGTCTAACCCACATTCAACAGCACACTTTTGGAACTCCTCCCACTGTATTGCAGACCCCTTAACAGCAAGTACAAATGCCCTAATCTTTTCAGTTGCATCAGAAATCACACGCATACCATCTCTAACAACCAAATTCATGATGTGATTAGCACATCTCACATAAAAAAATAGCCCATCACATACTAAATTGCTATGCTTCTTGAGCTCTATAATTAGATCCTTAACAGCAAACTCATTTGCAGAAGCATTATCCAAAGTCAAAGAGAACATCTTTTTCTCAACATACCATTTTAAAAGACAAGAACTAACCGTATAAGACAACCTCTCACCGGTGTGTCGCCCTTCAACATGGAGGAAATTGATAATCCTCTTCTGAATTTTCCAATCATCATCAACCCAATGAAGGGTGACACACATATAACCCTTATTCTGGTTGGATGTCCACATATCCATCGTTGCACTAAACCGACTTTGAATGGTTTTGAAGTATTCATACAACTTATCTCTTTCAGCCGAATAATACTCCATGATTTCCTTTGTAACAGTGACACGAGACTTGAGAGGATAATTTGGACGCATGGATTTGACCCATTCTTGAAAAAACTCATGCTCAACCATGTTGAAAGGATACTCATGAACAATCATTGCCTCGTAGAACTTCCTCAAGCTAGCTTCTTGATCATATTTATAGGGTTTGATTGTTGCAATGCCTGTCTCATTTTTTTTTTTTTTTGTGATTTTTTTTTTTTTTTTGTGAGCTGCTGCTGTCCTTTCTTTATACTGTGGTAATTAGCAAGATGTGTCCAAAAAGCAGTTGTTCCAAAATTGCTCTCAGCTCTATGCTTGATAGTCTTGTTTTTACACCCTTTGAAATTGCACTTTGCCCAACATTGTTGTTCCTGCTTGCCATTTACCTGGTCCTCCACTGTCACCCAGTACTTGGTGAAGTATTGTCACACTTCAGATGTGGTTTTCTTTGCCTTCTTGGTAATAGGTTGTTCCTCAACATCACTGTTCACATTGATGGCATCATGACTCTCCTGTGTGCCACCACCATCGGCTGCTTCACTTGGCACTAAACTTCCCTCAGATGAAGGTATCGATGTTGAAGCAGGTGCTGGCGAGGAAGCAGACACACTATAACTTTGATTTGCTACACTTGAAGGCAACATCATTTTGTTACGAGTACCTATCAAATATCAATCAAAATATTAAAGAAATAACTAAATTGCAAAAGAACTCCCAAATTAAAAGAAATAAACTCAGAAACAATGTACAATACTAAATAGCACAAGTTAATATTTTTCTTAGAACCTTAAATTTTAAATATCTTATGTTCTGCTTCTGCTTCATAAACCTAAATTATTGTGCTGATTCTTCACATATTTTCCTAAAAACAACAATGAGAGACATGAATTCACTTCAAAAATCCCCCCTCCCGCCTGCCCTCCTGTATCCTGTCCATTTCCCTTCACTGAACCAATCATAGCCGTATTCAATTCATCAATTGTGATAAATATAACATTATAACAAATATATTAACATAAACGATTGTTGATAACTGGATATGATATTCCAATAAAGCAAGTAAGCAACACCCACCAAAATCTGCATATGCTTTTTCACTTAAGTTAACACGATAATCTAGTTAAGCCCCTATTCATACATCGCAGCAATTCCTAAAGCCATTGTTGTCTCTCTGGAAACTCAATGATTTTATAAAGAAACAGATTCACAAACAGATTTGCATCAAATATTCATTGTTGTAATGTTGTCCCAAAATTTGCATCAAATTCGCACAAACAGTTCCAATAAAGCCGGGGGACACAGACTGAGCAGATATCGGGGAATTGCAAGTCAGCAACAATCACTAAAAAGAATAGAAATTCATGTAAACTCTTTTAACTAATATCAGTTGTTAAAATGATCCCACAAAACATCCAAATTTTGTATTTTCGAAAATAAATGATACCACAGCTTCAGCCTTAATCTCGTTTATTACATTCTTATCTCCAAATTTTGAAGCCAGAAAAGGCATGTTTTGTTATAGTTACTCACAGAACCTTTCTCAGTGCATAATAAACACATTTCCACTTATTAAATTCATATGAACTTTATCAAAGAATGATAACAAGTAAAGAGTTGAACTAACTTTTCAAGCAAATAGCCTTATGAGAACTCGTACCTATCAGAGACATGTATAAACCTCAATGATTACACGTGAAATGTTCTCATGATTCCTCAGTCACAGTTTATTAGAGTTTTTATTTCTAACTTAATTCTCTTACAAGTTACAACTACTCTGGTACTAAGAAAATACTATTTGGAATCCCTAATTCGCTGCTAACAAACATAGGCAGATCCGAAAAGAATAATAAAAAGGCCTGAAAAGAATTGAAATCATTATCTTCACACTAGAACTATATGAAACGAAGCTTACCGGAGTCTTTCGCCGATTTCTGAGCTCCGGTGACAAGACCAGGATGTCCAGGTTTTTCTGGTGGCTCCATAACTATTGGCGTGAATTCAAAGTGGGGTAGGCGGCGGCAGCTGGAGCCTGTAGCGGGTGGTGCGGTTGCGACGTTGATGGGAGTGGGGCGCGGCGGCGACGAGCAGGTGACGGGAGTGACGACGAGCAGGCGAGGCGAATTGCGATGGCCGTCGGCCGATGGAAGAGATGACAGGGTTGGGCTGAGGGGGATTTCAGGATTTCGAGAGTGAAGACCGAAAGGGGTGAAGAGGATTTCAGGATTTGGGCACAGGGTTGGGCTGAAGGGGATTTGGGCATTTGGCCCATTTGGGATTTGGATTGGGCTTTATAATTAAAAGTGAGCCTAGTATGAGTTGGGTCGGTATTATCGACGGTAAAATACCATTTAAATACGGTAATTTTCGAAAACGATCGGAAAAGGGCTAAACCGTTTTCGTTTTCATTTTCGAATATTTTTACCGTTTTCATTTCCGTTTTTTCGGTTACCGTTACCGTTTCCGTTTAGCCTCCAAATTCGAAAAAATTTTGAAAACGATTCTCGGTAATCGAAAATTACTGTTTCCGTTTTCATCCCTAGCCGAGTATTGGTACACCACCACATACCATGGCTCGACCAAGACCACGCCATTTGAACTCTTGTATGGGCGAACGACAGCGCAGAAGGCCGCGACCAAGCTCGGCGTCCGCTACTATGGGCCTTATCGAGTTCTGAAGTGCATAGGCAAAGTGGTTTATCGACTTGAGCTGCCCGAGGACTCACACATACATCCAGCTATTCATGAGCCGCAACTCAAGAAAAGCCTAGAAGAGTCACACAAGTGGTGCGAGCAACTTCCTGTGACCGCACCGGATGGGCAAATCATTGTACGGCCAAGTCGCGCGGTCGAGTACCGCAAGGTTAGGAAGGCCGGACGCTATCGTTGGGAGGTATTGGTTGAGTGAGAAGAGTTGCCAAAGGAAGAAGCCACTTGGGAGGATTTGGATGAGATGCGCGAACAATTCCCGACTTTCGCCCTTGAGGACAAGGAAGCACTTGAAGGGGACGGGAATGATGAGGATGTGGTACGACGACTCAAGAACGCCTCGAGCCGTGCCTATCACGCGTGAAAGAGGATAGCTAGGCGCGCATGCGAGGCATGAGCAATTGAATGGGACGCGCACGGGGTAGACGCAATGGTCGAAGGCGCGCACGATACGCGTGACGGCGACACATGCGCGGGGGACGAGACCTTAGTCCTCGAGGAATGCGGCAAGGCGCACGAGGGCGGTAATGCCTTAGTCCTCGAGGAGAACAGAGAGGCGCGCGGGCGTGAGACCAAGGCGGCTAGGGATTTTCTACTTGGTGCGCAAGACAAAACTTTTTAGATAGCTTCCTAGTTATTTCATAATTTCTAGATTGTTTAGGACTTTAGATATTTTATTGCTTTATTAGGAGATTTAGTTTGATTAGGACTAGATTTATTTTAAGGCCTATATAAAGGCGCTAGCATTTGTTATTTTTCATTATTGAATATTAATACAAGACCCGAACTTTTGTTCAAACACTTTGCCTTTTAGATTTCTTCTTGATTTCTTTTGCAATTTAATTCGTTTCAAGAGGCGCTCACGTGGCTCGAGAGACACCTATCGGCGATTCAAGGCGCGAGCGTGTGGCTTGTAGGCAATCGGGACACGCGATCTTCATCAACGCGCCCAACCGTGCAGTCGCGCGCCCAGCACGCGCGCGCAGCAGGCCGCGTCTAGTGCTCCAGCGCCAGGCCCGTGCCAACCAGCGTCAGTCCGACTTCCAAGCCCAATCCATGAAAATCCGGCCCACTTTCACCGAGTCCAAATTTGTGGGATTACAAACCACTTACTAAGGTATTATTTGAGCCCAATTGACCCTGGTCAAAGTCAACCCAAGAATCCTCTAGTCTTGGTCCAAGTTAGTAGGGGGACAAAAGATTATTTTAATAACCTAGAGTGTAGTAATTGTCTCCTATCCCCCATACCCAAGACAAGACTATTTACCTCAGCCATTATGCTCCTTGGAGACCACTAAAAACGTGCTAACTCAGGTGGGACAAGACCAAGACAACTCAATGCACCTAGGAGAAAGAGTTGTCCCCCATTTTGTCCCCCCACCTTGTCCCTCCATTGACCAAGACTTAACCTCAGCCCCTTAGGCCTTTAAAAGACCATTCCTTTAGCCATAATAAGCTCTTAGATTCTTGAAAATTCGCCCAAAACTTAGCAAAATAAGAGAAACACTAAAAAGACCACCCATAGTCACTCCACGTGCGCGAGAAGGCCAAAGAGAGGGAGTGCCGGCCATTTTCGTGTTCTAGCCATATTTCACCAAGGCTCAACCACTTTAAAGTGTTGCTCACATTTTTATAAGACTTCTCATCTATCCAAGCTCAACCAAATTCGCCCCAAGTCAAGTCCTAGCCCTAAAGCCGCACCTAAACCCGAGTTCAAGCCCTAGCAATTATTTTCCATCTTCGGTGAAGGTAAGCTCGAGCAACCTTTTTCCCTCAGTCATTTTATGATAAAATATGATTTATCATGAAGAGAAATGAAGTCATTCATGCCATTAGCTATGAGTTTCGAATTTTTGGAAATTAAAGGCTTAAAATCGGATTTTTAGTACATTGCATGATTAGGCGGAATTTGTTAGCTAAATATGCCTTATAAATTAATAGAAAGATTATGTATAAGTTTGAGCTTATTTGGAGTTCATTTGTTCAGTCAACTAGTCCATGAATTTATGCCATTTTTCACTCTCGAGCTATAATGATATGCATGCAAGAAATATTACCATGTTTAGTCTTAAAAATCATGTTTCAGGATGTATAACACTCGGCCTTGGTCATTTAAGCAATATTAAGAAGTTGGTTCGGTGACCCCATGCTCGTACGTGCCTTATCGGCCCTACCGAGCCCTTATCATTTTTACCCGAGGTCTCATAAAATTTTATTTCATTTTTGTGCCTATGGTATCATGTTGAAGTGATATAAGTTGCATGTCCCTAGTAAATTCTCCAAAAAGTCGAAAAGTGGCCGGTCATGGTCACTAGCTGCGCCCACCGCGCGTGCAGTGCCGGCCCCGTGCCTGTCCGCGCGCCCAGCAACCTTAGGGACGCTCAGCAGTGCCCTGGCAGCCTCTGTCCCGAGTCAGCCTAATGTAACGCCCCGCGCCACCTGACCCGCGCCGACCCGAGCAGCCCCGCGCGCATGCATGCAGGACACGCGCACGCAGCGAGCGGGCGTGCACACAGCACGCACACGCACGGGGCCAACTCGTGCTTTTGACGATTTAGGGCACCCCATGCCTAAGTCTTGTACATAGAAGGGGCTAGTTTTGTCTAGGAGCTTCTAGAAGGCTCTAGATTCGTGTAGATACTTGTAGTAGGGACATGAAGGACCTAAAACCTTGTAGAGGCTTGTAGATAGAAAAAGAAGAATGTAGAAGGTTCTAAGACTTATGTGTATGAAGTAGGACTTTTGTGGAAGGGTTTAGAACCCTCAAGGCCCTTGTAGGACCTAGAAGGTTCCTTAGAGGAGATGGTGATTATAAATAGGATAGGCCCCCTCATGTGCAAATCGTCCAAGCAATCAACAAGCTCTCTCGTACAAAGTTTGAATAATAGTACAAGCACTTTCCCTTACTTCTCTCTTGCATATCTTTATCTTATTCTCTAGCCAAGCACTTGCACATACCGAGCACGTTCCAAGCACGGTGAGGCTGACTTAGCTAGCTGCGAAGGGCGCACAAGGGGCTAAGGCCGCACGCAACCATGGTTCAAGGAACAAGGGCGTGACAAGTGGTATCAGAGCCACGCTCGGTACTGTGTTAAGTATGGCCGAAGATAAGGAGCAACACGTGTCCGGGTCGAGTGTAACCGAGGGGCAGACCCGAGGGCGGGAGCCCTCCACCTCGACCAAAGACAAAAAGCGCCGAGACCAAAGTCGAGCTCGCGCCGAGGTCTCGTTGCTAGAACAAGCCGCAGGGGAGATGGGCGAGAAGCTCGAAAGGGTCGAGTTTAGCTTCAAGACGTTTGAGACGCACATCCTGGAGGAGCTTGAGTCCGTCAAAGGCACCGTCAATGATGGGCTCGATGCATAATGCTCCACAGAGAGCCACTTGGATCACTTGGAGGAGTTTAAGGGTCAAATGGAGGACCTCGTGAAGGGCCTCCTAACAAGCATCGAGGGGATGCGCAAGGACATCGAAGACATGCACAAGGACATCGCCGTCTGTAAGAAGGCGATTGCTAGTGGGGAAACTAGCAGCACCATGCCAGCACCAAGGGTGGAGTGCCCGAAGCCAACAAGCTACAATGGTGTAAGGGACGCCAAATAAGTTGAGAACTTCTTGTGGAGGATGCAACGATACTTTGAGGGCATAAATCTAACCGATGAGGCAACCAAGGTAAAGACTGCTTCCCTTTACCTTTCTGATACTGCTATGTTATGGTGGCGCAGGAAATACGGCGACATGGAGCGAGGCACGTGCCGGATAGATACATGGGACGACTTTGTCAAAGAGCTCAAGAGGCAATTCTATCTGAAGAACGTAGTGTCTGAGGAACGACGCAAGTTAAGGGAACTGAAGCAAAAAGGGTTCATAAAAGACTATGTCAAAGAGTTCCCCACCCTCTTGCTTCAGATCCCCAACATGACTGAGGATGACTCGCTCTTTTTCTTCATGGACGGACTCCAACACTGGGCAAAACAAGAGCTACAACGCCGGGGCGTCAAGACCGTCGATGACGCAATTGCTGTTGCCGAATCCCTCATCGAGTTTCGCCCATCATCATCATCTTCCGATGCCACCAAGAAGGACAAGAAGTACCCTGCTAAAGGTGGGGGAGATAAAAGGGACAATAAGAGCCGAGACCCTCGAGACCAGCGACGAGCACCGGGCAAAGAGGATCAGAACGCTGGACGCCGTAGCTACGAGGAGAAGAAACTAGCATTCGTCCCAAAGGGAGGCTGCTTCGTGTGCAAAGGACCGCATGCCATGAAGAACTACCCGAAGCTTGGCTCCCTCTCAGCCATCGTGGAGCAGCACGAGACAGAGAACAAAGAGAAAGCACCCACAATGATGGGATCACCACAAGTCCTCAATGCCCTCAAGGCCAAACCCGAGTGCAACACGGATAGCAAGGGGCTCATGTACGTGGAAGCACACATTAACGGGATGCCGACTAAAGCTCTGGTGGACACAGAAGCCAGCCACAACTTCATTACCAAGGAGGAGGCCACAAGGTTGGGACTATCTTGGACCAAAGGAGCCAGGTGGCTAAAGACGGTCAACGCTAATGCTCGTCTACTCGAGGGAACCGCGAGCAATGGGGTCTACGCTTAGGGACATGGCAAGGGCGTGTGAACTTTGCAGTGGCACCCATGGAAGACTTCAAAGTGGTACTTTGCATGGATTTCTTGCGACAGGTAACAACAATCCCAATGCCTTCCTTTAGTACCGTGTGCATATTGGAGAAGGGATCCCCATGTATGGTTCCGACTATCGAGGGGGACAACGGGAGTGCCAGCAAACAACTCTCCGCAATGCAGCTTCCCAGGGGAGCAAGGCGAGGTGAACCGACATACTTGACAGTGCTAAAGGAGGACAAGTGCGAGGAGACTTCCCCGAAGGTACCACCCATCATTCGAGAAGTCCTTGAGGAGAACCAGGACGTCATGCCAACTGAACTTCCGAGCAAGCTACCACCCAGGCGAGGGGTGGATCATAAGATCGAGTTAGAGCCCGGCACCAAGCCGCCTGCCATGGCCCCGTACCGGATGTCACCACCTGAGCTTGAGGAATTGAGGAAGCAACTTAAGGAGCTCATGGAGACAGGGAAAATCCAACCGAGCAAGGCACCTGATGGCGCACCCGTACTCTTTTAGAAGAAGCATGATGGGACGCTATGCATGTGCGTAGACTATCGGGCACTAAACAAGGTGACAATCAAGAATTGCTATCCCATCCCTTTGATTGCTGACTTATTCGATCGACTTGGGGGAGCCCTAGTGTACACCAAGATGTATTTACAGAAGGGTTACTACCAAGTCCGCATTGCCGAAGGGGACGAACCCAAGACCACGTGCATCACGCGGTATGGGTCTTACGAGTGGTTAGTCATGCCCTTTGGACTCACGAATGCCCGAGTTACATTCTGTACGCCCATGAACGAGATCTTTCACCCATACTTGGACCGGTTCGTGGTGGTTTACTTAGACGACATTGTCATATATAGCAATTCACTCGAGGGGCACGCTGATCACCTACGCACCGTGTTCAAGGTACTTCGGGACAATGAGCTTTACGTCAAGGAGTCCAAGTGCATTTTAGCCCATGAGGAAGTAGGCTTCTTGGGACATATCATTGGCCATGGACGAATCAAAATGGACAGGGCAAAGGTGAAGGCGATCATGGAATGGGAAGCGCCAACCAAGGTAACTGAATTACGTTCCTTCTTAGGTTTAGTTAACTATTAGAGCCGTTTCATACAGGGTTACTCGGCGAGGTCAGCACCTCTTACCGACCTACTCAAGAAGGAGAAGTCGTGGGTATGGACCAACGAGCGCGAACGAGCCTTCCAGGATCTCAAGGTCGCCGTGAGCCATGAGTCTGTCCTAGCATTACCTGATTTCACCAAGCCCTTTGAGGTTCACACGGATGCCTCAGACTTTGCTATTGGGGGAGTATTGATGCAAGATCGGCACCCTATAGTGTTCGAGAGCCGAAAGTTGAATGAAACCGAGTGACGCTACACGGTGCAAGAGAAGGAGATGACGGCCATCATCCACTGCTTGAGGGTGTGGCGCCACTATTTGCTAGGGGAACACTTCAGCATCAAGACGGACAACGTTGCCACTAGCTACTTCCAAACCCAAAAGAAGCTCTCCCCAAAGCAAGCCCGATGGCAAGATTTCTTAGCCGAGTTCGACTACTCGTTGGAATACAAGCCGGGGAAGGCAAACGTAGTGGCCGATGCACTGAGTCGAAAGGCCGAACTTGCTGCCATCACCAAAGCAGACGGGGACATCCTTGCCCGTATTCAGGAAGGTCTCGAACGGGACCTTGTGGCTAAGGCGCTCATAGACCTAGCCAAGGAGGGAAAAACCCAACGCTTCTGGGTAGAGGACGGTCTACTCTACACAAAAGGGCGACGATTGTTCGTGCCAAGGTGGGATGGTCTAAGGCGAGACCTCATGAAAGAGTGCCATGATACCAAGTGGACGGGTCACCCAGGCCAACGGATGACAGTAGCCTTACTGGAGACCAATTATTTATGGCCCCAACATCAAGACGATGTGGAGACCTACCTGAGAACATGTCTTGTGTGCCAGCAAGACAAGGTCGAGAACAGGCACCCGACGGGACTGTCAAAGCCATTGCCGATACCCACAGGACCATGGGACTCAATCACGCTGGATTTCATAAGTTCCCTACCACTGTCCGAGGGATACGACTCAATCATGGTCGTCGTGGACCGATTTTCAATGTATGGGACGTTCATTCCTTGCACCAAGGACTGCACCGCCGAGGAGGCTGCTCGGGGATTTTTCAAGAACGTGGTCAAGCACTAGGGGCTGCCCAGGAGCATCATCAGTGACAGGGACCCGAGGTTCACTGGGCGACTTTGGACTGAACTTTTCAAGCTCTTAGGGACCGAGCTCAACTTCTCAACAAGTTTTCACCCCCATACCGACGGGCAAACCGAGAGGGTCAATGCGCTACTAGAATGCTACTTAAGGCACTTTGTAAGTGCCAACCAAAGGGACTGGGCCAAGTTGCTTGATGTGGCCCAATTTTCATACAACTTGCAAAGAAGTGAATCAACTGGGCATAGCCCATTCGAGGTGGTCACAGGGCGACAACGTTTAACACCGCACACGATTTCCCTACCCGCAAAGGAAAGAAAGAGCCCTGGGGCCAAGAAAATGACAAAGACTTGGGAGGAACAAGCGGACTTAGCACGATCATACTCAGAGAGGGCCAGCAGAAGAATGAAGAAATGGGCCGACACAAAGAGGCACCCACAAGAGTTCTCCCAAGGTGACTTAGTCCTTGTGAAGCTATTGCCCCAACAATTCAAGACCTTTCGAAGCTTGCACAAGGGACTTGCAAGGAAGTACGAGGGACCGTTCCCGGTGATTAAGAAGATAGGCAACGTGGCATACCGGGTCAATCTACCTCCAGCACTCAAAATCCATCCAGTCTTTCACGTGAGTATGTTGAAGCCTTACAAAGGGGACGTGGAAGACCCAAGCGGAGGGTTATCATCCAGGGCACCGCCGATCACAACCAAGTCTTTAGACCAGGAAGTGGACGAGATGCTCACATCCGACATAATAAGGTGACGACGGGTACCACCAAAGAAACGGTACTTAATCAAGTGGAAGGGCCTCCCCGAGTCTGAAGCATCATAGGAGTTCGAGGAGGATTTATGGAAATTCAGAGATACTGTCGAGAGATACGAGACGACGAGGACGTCGCCACAAAAGGTGGGGGAGAATGTAACGCCCGCGCCACCTGACCCGCACTGACCCGAGCAGCCCCGCGCGCACGCAGGCAGGACACGCGCACGCAGCGAGCGGGCGCGCACACAGCACGCGCACGCACGGGGCCAACTCGTGCTTTTGACGACTTAGGGCGCCCCATGCCAAAGTCTTGTACATAGAAGGGGCTAGTTTTGTCTAGGAGCTTCTAGAAGGTTCTAGGTTCATGTAGATACTTGTAGTAGGGACATGAAGGACCTAGAACCTTGTAGAGGCTTGTAGATAGAACAAAAAACATGTAGAAGGTTCTAGGACTTGTGTGTATGAAGTCGGACTTTTGTGGAAGGGTCTAGAACCCTCAAGACCCTTGTAGGACCTAGAAGGTTCCTTAGAGGAGGTGGTGCCTATAAATAGGAGAGGCCCCCTCATTTGCAAATCATCCAAGCAATCAACAAGCTCTCTCATACAAAGTTCGAATAATAGTACAAGTACTTTCCCTTACTTCTCTCTTGCATATCTTTCCCTCATTCTCTAGCTAAGCACTTGCACACATCGAGCACGTTCCAAGCATGGTGAGGCTGACTTAGCTAGCTGCGAAGGGCGCACAAGGGGCTAAGGCCACAAGGGCGCACAAAGGGCTAAGGAACAAGGTCGTGACACTAAGCCCAGTCGCGCTTGTGCCGTGGCCAGTGCACGCCACCGCACCCAGCGGCCGCTGGACGTGCCCCAGCAGTACGCCCGCATGCCCAATAGTCTCAGGGGCGCCCGACAGCGCCCGCGTAGCCTCAGACCCCGTGCCAGACTGCGCCTGTGTCGTGCCTAGCGCACGCCAGCGCGCCCAGCAAGCTGCGGCCGTTCCTAGCAGCACCCGAGAGGCACGACCAGCGCCAGGGTCATGCTAGCCACGTGATGATGATATGACTCGAAGACTCAAGAACGCCTCGAGCCGTGCCTATCATACGCGAAGGAGGATAGCTAAGCGCGCAGGCGAGGCGTGAGCAATTGAACAGGACGCGCGAGGGGCAGCCGCAATGGTTGAAGGCGTGCGAGTCCAGCCACGCCCGGTCGCACCCAGTGTGCCCAGCTCTGCACCCGGGCACCAGAAGGCCCGGTGCGGGATCGAGTCCGAGCCTGCGCCAGACCGTCCGGTTCAGCTCGAGCCGACAGTCCGGCCAGTCCGCGAACCAGCTGGTTCGACCGGCGGTCCGAGCCTAGATTTTTGGTTCGTGAGTTCTGATTCGAGTTTTATTTCAGACATTAAGTAGTTTTCCGAGCCATACCCGCCAGTTTAAGTATTTCAGTTATAAGTCCGGACTTAGTATATTTTAAGCGAACCCATAGCAAAGTCTATTTCATCCGATAAAATGAGCATATAGAATCGAGCATGTAGCATATAAATCTGAGTATAATACTTAGCATTATTTTGCATGTATGTTTATGTTGCCTAAGGAGAGTCGAGCCTCCAATCGCTACTTCAGTCCAGCACTTGTATAAGATATTTTCTCAGTTACCAGGTGGGGGTCATGTACTGGATTCTACATCATTTATAACATTTGTACCATGACTGAGGTATGTTCGAGATATTAAGTTCTCCCAGGTGAGAGGCCGACCTAAGGGCCTTCCTAATCCACTTGGTATCCGGTTGGGGCTTCGGCCTCAGTGACTGGATGGTGTGCACACAAGCGGCCAGTGGCCGAGGGTCGACGGGCCAAAGATTAAGAAAAGAATGAGAAAAGAAAAGAAAAGAAAAGAAAAGAAAAGTAAAGAAAGAAAAGAAAAAGAAAGATTAAGTTCAGCTCTTATATATTGATGTTCATGATATGTTATTATATATGTTGTTTTATCCAGTACTGGTCTTTGCGGAGCATAGTGGTTTTCTCATGCCCCCATTGTGTTTTTCAGGTGACGGAGTCCAGCGTGCCGGGTGAGCATTCGTGGCAAGTTGTGGTCATGAGTCGAGGAGATTTTTACCACCATTTTATGTCCCATTATTCATGAACCAGTTTATGTATTAAGTTGTATGATTGTATTTCATATTTTATCCTTCCGCTAAGTTATTAGTGCGAGACAGACGGACTGCATGTATAATTCCATTATCGCCGTAGTGGCTCGATTGGTTGCATGTTTTATTTATGTCCGAAAGATTAAGTTAAGAAGTTTTTCGTAGCATCCGGCAATTAAGAAAGTATTTTTGAAAATAAACGCGCACGATATTTTGAAAATAAAAGTGAAAAATTAACTCTGATTTTCAAAAGTCAAAGCTAGTCAAGGCGGGGTGTTTACAGCTTGGTATCAGACCACCTTAGTGTTCTGGATACCTTGAAAAGTTTTAGAAAAGCATGACCACGCCACGCTCAGTCCGCGCCGACTCCGAGGTAAGTCACCTAAGCCAAGTATTAAGTTTTGCAAATGCTGATTTAAGTTCAAGTATGGGGCCTAGATAACTATCCTCCTTTAAGACAGATAACTCTAGACAGAACTCTAGAACAGCTAAGTCCAAGGACTCTAGACTAAGTCAGAACTCCAAAAATAAGCCAGAACATAGCAAGTTTAAGCATGCCGAAACTCTAGCCAAGCTAGGTGTTTTCGGGAATTATTTTTTTCCTATTTTATTTGATGTTCAGCTAAATTATGGCTATTTCTTAATTGGCTATACTGATTAATTCAAGTATTATTGGATCTCCAGAATGCCGCCACGCAGAGATCCTCAAGCCGCAGCCGAGCCGTAGCAGGCTGTCGTAGTCAGCTGTTTCCGCACCTATGACTCGCCCCGTTTCTCCGGGGAGGAAGGCCCACTAGTCGTGGGCGAATGGATCCGCAAGATGGAGCAGATTTTTCACATCATAGGTATTTCCGAGGCGCATAAGCTGGCTTGCGAGGAACTACAGATCGAGGGTGCCGCAGGAAGTTGGTGGGAGGATTACTGGCGTTTCCGCACCGAGGACGAACGTGAGGCCATGAGATGGGCGCACCTTAAGACACTCTTGGAGGATACTTTCTACCCTCGCCCTTTCCGTCAGAAGATGGCACAGAAGTTTGCCGCCCTTCAGTTGGGTGAGCGATCGGTGGATGAGTATGAGTGTGAATTCGCTCGTAAGAGTGTCTTTGCTCCACATCTCGTGAATACGGAGGAGAAGAAGGCGACTCAGTTCCTTGATGCGTTGAGGAGCAACATTCGACTGCTGGTGGCCAGTCATGGCTACCTTGAGTATGTTGAGACTGTTGAGCGAGCTCAGCAGATTGAGGAGTACCTCCAGCGAGATGACATTGCCCAGTCACCAGTCAGACAGCCAGCCGCCATCCAGCCTGCCCAGCCATCGCCACCTCAGCAGGCGCTAAACCCGAACAAGAGGAAATGGAATGACCGCAACAACAAGAAGAACCGAGGTCAGAGGGGCCCAGTCCAGGCGGCCTAATCCGCCCGGCAGGATCTGCCGGCTTGTGCCACCACGGACGTGCCGCGGGGAGTGCCTAGCCGGGCGAAACGTTTGCTATCATTGCCGCTGACCCGGACACCAGATGGCCGACTGTCGAGACCGACTCCGACAGCAGCTAGCCCAGAGATAGCCCGCTCAGAGACAGCCAGCACCGAGACCCCCAGGACAACAGCAGCAGCAACAGCGTGGAGCACCCGCTTATATTTACGCGCTTGACCAGGACCAGGCCGCCGAGCAGCCAGGTACTATGTAGGGCATGCTATCTTTGTTCCATACTCCAGTCTTCGCATTGTTTGACACCGGGACGACGCATTCGTTCGTCTCGGCCAAGTGTTTGTCCGCCTTAGAAGCCCAGGGGGTGAGTACTGTCGACCCTCTCGAGATCAGCCTTGCATCGGGAAGGAAGATAGTTACGAGTTCCCTGACTTAGAACCTTAGCATAAATATCGGAGGCAGAACTTTAGTCGCGGACGCTTATGTGATCAATTTTCGACTTGATTCTTGGCATGGATTAGTTGACGAAGTACCGTGCAGACATTCGATGCCGTGACAGGAAGGTGACTCTACACGTATCCGAGGGAGACCACATCACATTTTACGGGACGAAGTCCCGCACCTTACCACGGATTATTTCCATGGCGAAGGCGACGAAGATTCTGCAGAGGGATGATTGTCAGGGTTTTCTTGTCAGCATTGTTGGGGAGACTTCAGAGGGGCCGTCACCTAGAGACGTGCCCATCGTTCGTGACTTCGTGGATGTATTTCCGGATCAGCTTCCAGGAGGACCGCCTGACCGACAGATAGAATTTACCATCGACTTAATCCCTGGAGCGGGACCCATGTCGAAAGCGCCGTATCGTATGGTGCCGAAAGAGCATCAGGAGTTGAAGGCTCAGATTCAGGAGCTATTAAGTCTCGATTCATTCGCCGAGCGTATCACCGTGGGGAGCACCCGTCCTCTTTGTCAAGAAGAATGATGGATCTATGCGAATGTGCATCGACTACCGGGAGTTGAATACTGTGGTTCATGCCCTGAAGATCTGGAGACATTATTTGTATGGAGGCCGATGCGAGATATTCATAAACCATAAGAGCCTGCAGTATTTCTTCACGCAGAAAGAGCTTAACAAGCGCCAAAGGCGATGGGAGAGCTAGTGCAAGATTATGACTGCACTATCAACTACTATCCGGGGAAGGCGAACGTAGTTGCCGACGCCTCAGCCGTAAGGGAAGGGGCAAGTTGACCTGTATGATCACTCAACAGCGTCAGCTCATTCGAGAGTTCGCACAGATGCAGCTAGAGGTCGTCGAATCACCCCCCAAGTTGCCAGTTGTGGGAGGTATTCGGGCGATGAGGATATGGCCCATGCTCCGATACAGGATCCGACGGGATCAAGCCTTTGACGAGTTCATTCACTCGATAGGTGTAGCGTATGAGGCACGACGCAAGTTATGGGAACTGAAGCAAAAAGGGTCCATAAAAGACTATGTCAATGTAATATCCCACATCGGTTGTTAAGGAGAATGAAACATGCCTTATAAGAGGGTGTGGATACCTTAACCTGTAGGACGCGTTTTGGTGAGCTAGCTCCCAAAGGCAAAACCGTGCAGGTGAGCGGGCCCAAAGCGGACAATATTCGACAACGGGTGGACTGGGCTGTTACAGATGGTATCAGAGCCAGTACCCGGACTGGTGTGCCAGCGAGGACGCTGGGTCCCCAAGCACTTGCACACGTTGAGCACGTTCCAAGCACGGTGAGGCTGACTTAGCTAGCTGCGAAGGGCGCACAAGGGGCTAAGGCCGCACGCAACCAAGGTTCAAGGAACAAGGGCGTGACAAGTGGTATCAGAGCCACGCTCGGTACCGTGTTAAGTATGGCCAAAGATAAGAAGCAACACGTGTCCGGCACCGCACGATGGAACGAGATTTCTCTCTAAACTCCGAAAGGAGTAAAAGGAACGAGATTTTCTAAAGAGAACGATTGACATGAATTACACATAAAAACGATTCAGCACCGCACGATGTGCTTCCGGACTCGACTGTCTTCCTTAAAAGATTTCTGCGTAATCTTTTAAGGTGGAAACATACTTCTTGATATTGCCGTCGACTTCGCTTCATGGAAATGAATCTTCTTGACTCCCTTCATAGCGGTATATTTCTTCGCGACATGGATTTGAATGTCCGCAGGATTTCTATCACGCCGAGTTGTTCTGAGAGATGCGTCTGAGTCCTTTGTATCGATCTGCTAGGTGTTGGCTTCCAAGCTCGTCCGTCTGTAGTTACATTTGCTGGAACATGCCGACGAGGCGGTCCGTCCCACGGATTGATATCGGATACCGAACATGTACATACATGATTTCGAATAACCCTAGGCATGCTCCTAAAGGACGAAGAGAGAATTTATCTTTCTTCGAGGCTTTGATTCGATCTGAACGATCTTCTAGTCTGTGTCCCGACCACGTTTGGACGCCGGATGGATGACGATCTACCACACGGTTGAAAAGAGTGGATTGGTTTCGTTCTTCTCTGAACCTCTCACGTTTTCCCTCACGTTGTTGTGGTGGCTGAAGACGTGATGATCTCTTAGGGTTCAAGAACGTGTGCAATCCCTCCTTTTATAGAGGTCCTTAGGCCAAACTAGGGATCTCTTAGAAGGTATAGGGTTTGGGCTTCCTACGGGCCCAAATTCTTATGTTCAGCCTAGAACACAATTTGTCCCGTAAATATTAATTCATTCCACTAGAGAATTAATATTGCACTCCCGTCCTATCCCGAAATGAATCAGGGCTTCTATTAGACTCGATATAATTCCCCGTATCTAAGATATCGCACGTCCATTAATTATTAAAGCTTCTGACTGCTTTAATTAATTAATATCTTTTATTACTTAAGTAGCACCACTCAACCTTATTATCGTACGGATTAAATCCACCTGCAGGGTTTGATACAATAATCCTTATGAGTTCCTTAAGGGGACGTCATCAACCTGGATGTCCAGGACACAGTTCCCTAATGCCAATAAATAGATATCATGCAGACAATGTTGCTACCCAAGATACGGAGCATATTGAACCAATGCTTGGTTCCACCCATGGTAAATCAAAGTAACAAACAAATATCCCACATATCTAAGTATCACAGTTAGGGTTAAGAATTAGTAGAGTCACCGAGACCTTGGTTCTTCATGATAGTCAGAACAGAAGAACGCATCTCAACTGTGATCCATTCAATGCGACGCAGCACACTAGTACAAACCAATAGCAAAGACAAGCTACATCCAGTTTATACTACAACCTACACCGATAGTCATGACCATAACTATCTCAATTGTGAATACCATTTATATCTTATAAGGGACCGACAATGTAATCTTCTGTGTGACTAATAACACACCACATTGTCTACAATATAAGATAATTGGACATTTAGCATACAAGCAATCATAAAGAAAGCAACAATGTGAAAACATTTATTCCAATCAAATGGGAAATCGAATAAATACAATCTAAAAGCTCACATAAAATTTTGCTTTACAGTATACTCCAACAATCTCTCACTTATACTAAAGCTAAAATTTAGTATACAAACGCATGTGAAAACAATTCTCCCACTTATACTCAAAGTCTAGCTGCAACACATCGTAAACCAAGACCCTCTACGTGTTTCTCGAAGACATTGACAGTCAGAGACTTCGTGAAGGGATCAGCTAGGTTATCCAACGATGCTATCTTCGTCACAACCACATCTCCTCGTTTTACGATCTCTCGTATAAAGTGGTACTTTCACTCTATGTGTTTACTAGCCTTGTGTGCTCGGGGTTCTATCGAGTTTGCGACTGCACCAGCGTTGTCACAATAAATTGTGATACACTTAGGCACACTCGGAGCCCCCGCTAAGTCCAGTAAGAAGCTCCTGAGCCAAACAACCTCCTTTGTTGCTTCTGATGCAGCAACGTATTCGGCCTCCATGGTGGAATCTGCGATGCATTTCTGCTTCACACTCCTCCATGAGATCGCTCTGCCTCCCATCATAAACACATAACCCGAGGTCGACTTTCTCTTATCTCGATCAGCTTGGAAATCAGAATGTGTGCAACCCAAAGGAGTTATACCGTTTGACTGGTAAATAAGCATATAATCCCGAGTTCTTTTCAGATACTTGAGAATATGCTTTACCGCAGTCTAGTATCCTTGACCAGGGTTAGACTGATATCTCGCTACCATGCCAACTGCATATCAAATATCAGGCCTCATGCACAACATGGCATACATAAAGCTTCCTACAGCCGAAGCATAAGGAACCTTAGCCATTTCCTCCATCTCCTTTTGTGTCTTCGGGTACATATCCTTAGATAGAGGAACTCCATGCCGAAAAGATAGCAACCCTTTCTTGGAGTTCTGCATGCTGAAACGAGCAATCACAGTATCAATGTATGCGGCTTGGATTAAACACAACATTCTCTTCTTCCTTTCACGAATGACCTTGATTCCAAGAATGTACGATGCCTCACCCAAGTCCTTCATTTGAAACTATTCTGAAAGCCATACCTTTACGTCTGACAATACCTTGACATCGTTGCCGATGAGATGAATATCATCTACGTATAGTACTAAGAATACCACTACGTTTCCGTTGGTCATTTTGTATACACAACTTTCATCTTGACATTGATCAAATCCATAAGACTTGATCATCTCGTCAAAATGAATATTCCAATACCTAGAAGCTTGTTTTAGTCCATAAAGAGACTTCTTTAGCTTCCATACTCGATGCTCTTGGACTTTCTTCACATAACCCTCGGGTTGCTGCATATAGATATCTTCATCCAAGCTTCCGTTAAGGAAAGCTGTCTTGACATCCATTTGCCAAACCTCATAGTCCATGTGAGATGCTATGGATAAGAGAATCCGGATTGACTTGAGCATGGCTACTGGTGAGAAGGTCTCATCATAATTGATTCCCTCTTTCTGAGTGAAACCCTTCGTAACCAACCGTGCCTTGAAGGCAACAACTTGCCGATCAGATCCTCTCTTACGCCTATAGACCCATTTGCACCCAATGGCTTTCTTGCCCTCAGGAAGGTCCCTAAGGTCGTCCACCTCCATAGCATCTATAGATTCAATCTCAGAATCCATATATTTTTGCCAAGAATCTGCATCTACGTCTTGGATTGCCTCATTGTAGGTCCAGGGACCAGTATCATGCTCTTCACTTGGGATCAAGTCCGAAGACTCTCCCAGAAACATGAGACGATCGGGCTGACGAACAACCCTCCCACTACGAGGAGGCAATTCAGGTGTAAATACATCAGAGTCAACACGTTGTGCAGTCTCTTGTGGTATATCCTCTTGCCATTGTCTTCCCTCAACTCTTTGAGAATAATCTCACTCTTGGACTTATGCTCACTCATATAGTCTTCTTCTAAAAACTGGGCATTGGTGCTTACCACCACCCTCTGGTCTTTAAGACTGTAGAAGTAACCACCTCTCGTTCCCTTTGGGTAATCTACAAACAGCCGTACTTCTGTTCTAGGTGCCAACTTATCAGCTTCCTTATCCAGCACATGTGCTGGGCAACCCCAAATCCGAATGTGGTTTAAACTGGGCTTGCGCCCGGACCATAATTCTATTGGAGTTTTCAAAACCGATTTAGAAGGCACGAAGTTAAGAAAGTACACCGTCGTTTTCAAGGCGTATCCCCAAAACGAGGTAGGTAATGAAGCATAGATCATAATTAATCTCACCATATCCAACAGAGTCCTATTCCTTCTCTCTGCTACGCCATTCTGTTGGGGAGTATCAGGCGCAGTCAGCTAGGATGTAATCCCATTCTCCAATAAGTATTGCCTAAATTCATTGCTAAGGTATTCGCCACCACGATCAAATCGCAGTGACTTGATACTTTTCCCATGACGGTTCTCCGCTTCTGCCTTGAATTCTCTGAACTTGTCAAAGCATTCAGACTTGCGGCGCATCAAGTAAATGTACCGATATCTTGAGTAATCGTAAATAAAAGTAACGAAATACTCAAAACCACCTCTAGCTTGAATAGACATAGGCCCACACAAATCAGAGTGAATCAATTCCAACACATCATTGGACCTATTCCCCTTGGCCTTAAAAGGCCTAGAAGTCATCTTGCCTTCCAAACAGGATTTGCAGACTGGAAATGGTTCAACTTGGAAAAAATCCAAGAAGCCACTACCTACCAGCCTTTGGATCCTACTTAGATTGACATGACCCAACCTTAGGTGCCAAAGATATGTTTGATACGACTGAGAAGGTTCTTTTCTCTTGTTTAGTGATGAAGATGCATTAGCCTCAGTCACAGTATGATATGCACAAGTAATAGTATAAAGATTGTTAACCAACATGCCAGAACAGATAAAAGAGTTATTTCTCATAATAACAACATTGTCATTAAAAATAACTGAATATCCATCCAAAAACAACTTCGGAACTGAAATTAAATTCTTCCAAAAACTCGGCATGTATAAAATGGTCTTTAATACTAAAACAGAATCAGAAAATGATAAGTGCACATCTCCCACTGCAACCACCGCCACTCGTGTAGCGTTGCACAAGCTGATGCTAATCTCGCCCTCACTGAGCTGCCTTCTTTGCATGAACCCCTGCAAAGTATAACAAACATGATCAGTGGCTCCTGTATCTACTACCCAAGAACTGGTAGAACAAGCCGCAAAACATGTTTCGACAACTAAAGCAAGAGACATACCAGGAGCGTCCTTGAGGGGAAAATCTGACTTCCAATGTCCTGTCTTGTTGCACTTGAAGCACTTGCCTTTCGGCTTCTGCACGCCACTAGAAGGCGCTACAGCTTTGCTCCCACTGTTCCCACTGGTTTCACCACCCTTTTTCTACACTTGCTTTTTCTTCTTCCCACCTTTCGACGAAGAAGTTCCAGCTTGTACAGAAACATGAGCCTGTGGTCCCCTGCCCATAAGACCCTCCGCTGCAACCAAGTCCACAAGAAGCTCGGCTAGAGCATAGCCCTTCTTGTTCATGATTGCATTCAGGCGGGAGTTCTCATAGGACTTCGGGAGCGAGTGCAGGATGATATCGATCTTGGCATCGCCATCGATATTTCCTCCGAGCACATCTATCTTATTCAGATATTCCATCATCTTGAGAACATGCTCTCGCATAGAAGCTCCCTCCGGCATGACAGAAGATATAATCTTCCGCATAGCCTCAAATCGAGCAGCCCTATCTTGCTCACCAAAGAGTTCCTTGAGGCTCAACATCATGTCAGCAGCAGTAGGCATGGTGTGATGCTGCTGTTGCAAAACTTTTGACATAGATGCCAAGATGCAGCAACGAGCCATCTCATCAGCCTTATGCCACTTCCTATGAGCCTCCCTTTCCTTTTCAATAGGAGCGACACCCAAAGGAGCAGGAGTAGGCATGGTGAGCACAAATTTGTACTCATCAGCTACAAGGACAATATCCAGATTCCTCTTCCAGTCCAAATAATTTGGATCAGTAAGCTTGTTTTGATTGAGAATGGTCATAAGCGGATTGAATGACATGATGAGTAACTGAAATAAATAATTGCAAACACGTAAGCAATAATTCACATAAATTTGAAGCATAAAATATGGAAACCTTCAAAACCATTATTTAAGGCATTCTTCGACAACTTAATCAAACACACATGCAATCCACGTTAGGGTGGACGTTTACACATATGTCCATCAAGCAGACACCCAGTCATTAATCTCAATTGCACGCCAACTTGTCCTTGTTGTGATTATTTTTGTTACGTTTTTTATTGTTATTTTACATTTATTTTCCCTCATTGTTAGGTCTTTTAGAAGGTCTTTCGGTCCATTTAGTTGTTTTTGGTTATTTTTGTTGTTCTAGTGTTTATTGTGTATTTTGTGGTTTTTCGTGTGTTTTCGTGTATTTTTGTGTGTTTTTGTGGTTTTCCGGTTTTTGGTGTAATTTCAGGTATAATAAGTCTGGATTTTCGAGAGTTATCGTTTCCGACGCATTGGTATCGAGCCCCAAGAAGATTTGAGTTACAAGATAAATTGCTCTTTTGAGCATAGCTGGAAAGAAGAGCTCATTAGTAACGCGTAGGAGAAAACGGAACTAAATTTCGAGTCCGAATGATCCCAAACGAGAAAAAACCGTAAAGCCGCGCAAGCTGTCCAAGCCTCGCGCCGCGGCCACTTTTCAGCATAACTTTGGGGCAACTTTTGTAACTAATTATGGCCAGTATATGACATTGCATTGAAGAGGGGTTCGTTAGCTACGCGTAGGAGAAAACGGAACTCAATTCCGAGTCCGGACGAGCCCGTACGAGCCAAAACCGTAAAACCGCGCAAGCTGCCAAGTCTTGTTCAACATGGGCGGCGCC
>BKCP01004450.1:112574-159381 GCA_008636005.1 Striga asiatica | reverse complement strand
ANNATTATTATTATTATTATTATTATTATTACTATTATTATTAATATTATTATTACTATTATTACTACTATTGTAATTTATTTCTGTTATTTACTGTTTTGCTTTTCCAGTTGACTTTCTGTTATTTACTGTCTTTCTTTTCTGTTTCTGTAATGTTATGTAAATTTCTAGTTGTAGTCAAGCAAAAATCTGGATTAATTTTTTGCATTATTATATATATAAAAGAAATTGAATTACACATAATATAGTTCGATTGACCAGTCCTTGAGATCGACCCGGGAAACGAGTTTTTAACTCGGTGCTCGGAAAAATATAAAACAAAATTTGCTACAACAGTCCTTATGGCGAATGAAATTAATAGTCGAAATTTTAACACTGGCCATGTGAATTAAAACAGGGACTCCGTTGGGGAATTATATTAAAATTCACATCTAAGTGATGACCACAATTTAACCCTAAGAACAATCATCCACAATTGATGAACTTACCGATAGGGAAGACACATCGCTTGTAAATAATTCTCTACGGTTATCTCGAAATAATCTTTACAGGTGAACTTATGAATGACATTATCTGTTGGGGAGGAGACCCAATGGGTCACGTGTATGCCACTCACTTCACCTAAAGATCAAGTCGTTTGAATAGAAGTCTTATCTAATAAGCTCGTGAATGTTGCATCCGTTAGGGGAGACTCCCAGGGTCCCGCGAGCGACAAACACGTTACTTAAAGACCAATTGTGGAGGCCAAATGAATTAATTAAAATTCACATTAAACTCACTTAGTCATTTTTACTTGAAGGTTTTATCAGCCTGCAACAAGAAATAACAAATTCCTAGCATGCTTGTAACACGCAAATTACATAAACCTGAGCATGCTCCTATAATTCAAATAAAAGCAATAACAGCTTTCTAAGAATTAAAAGCACCTATTTACATGATTTCTAGCATGCCTGAAAAGCGATTTAAAACAGCTAGACACATAATCAAATAAACATGCTCTAGCAAAAATTAAATCGGCATCCAAAAGCAATAAAAAAATACGAAAATTTTAAACGCATCTATCGCAGCCCCTCAAAAACCAACCACTAACAGCCTATCAAAGCTATTACATGATTTAGCAAGGTCGTGGATGAACACTCGAATCGGCCTCTCGCGTAAATCGGGCCATTCACGCGATATCGGCGCCCACCGGCGGAAAAAGGGCCAAAAAACTTCGTTCAGGCGATTGAATTTGACCTAGCCACGAAAAACAACCGCTTTGCAGTTTCCGAAATGGTATTATGGGCTGAAAACGGACACCCGTAGCAAAAGTTATGGCTAAAACAATTTTCGGCGACGAAATCGCCATCAGTAGACGCTGAACCCTAGCCGCCGCCTCCAGATCGCCCATCTTCATTGTGTTCGTCCTCACAGCAACAAATTACAGTAAAATAGAACACAACAGCCTTATTACAATCTACAAAATCGCCTACACTACCCACGCTTATTATCTGGTGGGAAAAATGATTACAACAATACACAAGGGCTGCGATAGACATCAAATTGAGGCATAATCGAAATAAATTTATCCACACCATAAACATGACTGAAAACGAATACACAAAAACAACTACATGTTTCAGGAAGAGCCGATAATCCACGAAACCGCGGCTCTGATACCAATTGCTGGAACATGCCGATGAGGCGGTCCTTCCCACGGATCAATATCAGATACCAAACATGTACATACATGATTTCGAATAACCCTAGGCATGCTCCTAAAGGACGAAGAGAATTTACCTTTATTGAGGCTTTGACTCGATCTGAGCGATCTTCTAGTCTGTGTCCCGTCCACGTTTGGACGCCGGATGGACGACGATCTACCAAACGGTTGAAAAGAGCGGATTGGTTTGATTCTTCTCTGAACCCCTCACGTTTTCTCTCACATTGTTGTGGTGGCTGAAGACGTGATGTTCTCTTAGGGTTCAAGAACGTGTGCAATCCCTCCTTTTATAGAGGTCCTTGGGACAAACTATGGATCTCTTAGAAGGTGTAGGGATTGGGCTTCCTACGGGCCCAAATTCTTATGTTCAGCCCCGAACACAATTTGTCCCGTAAATATTAATTCATTCCACTAGAGAATTAATATTGCACTCTCGTCCTACCCCGAAATGAATCAGGGGTTCTATTAGGCTCGATATAATTCCCCGTGTTTAAGATATCGCACGTCCATTAATTATTAAAGCTTCTGACTGCTTTAATTAATTAATATCTTTTATTCCTTAAGTAGTACCACTCAACCTTATTATCGTATGGATTAAATCCACCTGCAGGGTTTGATACGATAATCCTTATGAGTTCCTTAATGGGACGTCATCAACCTGGATGTCCAGGACACGGTTCCCTAATGGCAACAAATAGATATCATGCAGACAATGTTGTTACCTAAGATACGGAGCATATTGAACCAATCCTTGGTTCTCACCCATGGTAAATCAAAGTAACAAACAAATATCCCATATATCTAAGTATTACAATTAGAGTTAAGAATTAGTAGAGTCACCGAGACCTTGGTTCTTCATTACAGTCAGAACAAAAGAACACGTCTCAACTGTGATCCTTTCAATGCGACGCAGCGCACTAGTATAAACCTATAGCCAAGATAAGCTATATCCAGTTTATACTACAACTTAAATCAATAGTCATGTCCATAACTATCTCAAATGTGAATACCATTTATATCTTATAAGGAACCGACAATGTAATCTTCTGTGTGACTACTAACACACCACATTGTCTACAATATAAGATAATTGGACATTTAGCATACAAACAATCATAAAGAATGCAACAATGTGAAAACATTTATTTCAATCAAATGGGAAATCGAATAAATACAATCTAAAAGCTCACATAAAAGTTTGCTCTACAGTATACTCCAACACAGTGCACGCTAGCGCACCCAGCGGGCCGCGGGACGTGCCCCAGCAGCACGCCCGCGTGCCCAATAGCCTCAGAGGCGCCCGACAGCGCCATGGAAGCCTGATGAAGATGTGGGTCTCGAGGCCTGCGCCCGACCGCCCGGTTCAGCCCGAGCCGGCGGTCTGGCCAGTCAGCGAACCAGCCGGTTCGACCGGCGGTTCGAGCCTAGATTTTTGGTTCGTGAGTTCCGATCCGAGTTTTATTCCGGACATTAAGTATTTTTCTGAGCCATACCCGTCAGTTTAAGTATTTCAGTTATAAGTCCGAACTTAGTATATTTTTAAGCGAACCCATAACACAGTCTATTTCATCTGGTAAAATGAGCATATAGAATCAAGCATATAGCATATAAATCTGAGCATAATACTTAGCATTATTTTGCTTGTATGTTTATGTAGCCTAAGGAGAGTCGAGCCTCCGACTGCTACTTCAGTTCAACATTTGTATCAGATATTTTCTAAGTTACCATATGGGGGTCATGTACTGGATTCTACATCATTTATAACATTTGTACCATGACTGAAGTATGTTCGAGATATTGTAGTTCTCCCAGGTGAGAGGCCGATCTAAGGGCCTTCCTAATCCACCTGGTATCCGGCTGGGGCTTCGGCCTCAGTGACTGGATGGTATGCACACGAGCGGTCAGTGGACGAGGGTCGAGGGGCAAAGATTAAGAAAATATTAAGAAAAGAAAAGAAAAGAAAAGAAAAAGAAAGATTAAGTTCAACTCTTATATATTGATGTTCATGATATGTTATTATATATGCTGTTTTATTCAGTACTGGTCTTTGCGGAGCATAGTGGTTTGCTCACGCTCCCAATGTGTTTTTCAAGTGACTGAGTCCAGCGTGCCGGGTGAGCATTCGTGGCAAGTTGTGGTCATGAGTCGAGGACATTTTTACCACCATTTTATGTTCCATTATTCATGAACCAGTTTATGCATTAAGTTGTATGATTGTATTTCATATTTTATGCTTCCGCTAAGTTATTAGTGTTGCATGTATAATTCCATTATCGCCGTAGTGGCTCGATCTGTTGCATGTTTTATTTATGTCCGACAGATTAAGTTAAGAAGTTTTTCGTAGCATCCCGCAATTAAGAAAGTATTTTCGAAAATAAACTCGCACGATATTTCGAAAATAAAAGCGAAAAATTAACTCTGATTTTCAAAAGTCAAAGCTAGTCAAGGCGGGGTGTTACAACGGTGATGTTGCGGGAAGGAGCCGAGCAGTAGCGATATTTCTCCTCACAAAATCTGGTGCGTGCGTACTCGTAATGAACTGAACAAAGTTCCCTTTTAGTGTTTAGTGGGCTGAACTAAGAAACAAACCCTTCCCTTAACTTAAGGCTTAATGTAATATATTGTTGGGTTGAATTTAATATAATTGAGTGTATGTGGGCTGAATTAATTAAGTGAGTTAGGCTATGTGGGCTAAACTAATTAAGTGAGTTGGGTAAAATACAAAAAGATCATAAAATATACATAATATAAATAAAGTGCAGATTAACTTACCTGGGCTACAGCCCGGGTGCCCTATGCTGTAAATCCGCCCCTGCTCCTGCACATGTGTTCGCCAGCAACTACGTGCAACGGCTCGTCGCGGGCGCGACGAGCACATGACCCGGACTCACCTACTTGTGCTAAAACGGTTCCAACTCAGTTTTTTTATGAACCATGCATGTCTCGAAAAATGTCTCTTGACGCATGAACCCCCTGGAGATGTACGTGAACATAAATATAGTTCATGTTCATCTTGTGTTCATTATTTTTTCTTCATTTCTTGAGAGTTCTAAACACAAGTTTGTCGAAATCATGTGTATTTAAAGTCTCTCTATACACAAAAAGATAAAAGTCGTGTCTTGGAGAGGTATGTGGAAACCGTGGACATTAATCGGTGACAATTTCGTCTTATAGAGAGCTTGTTTCACGTACCTCGACTTTGATTATGTATGTGAATTTTTGTTCGAGTTTGTTGAAGGATCGTGTTTGTCATTCATGTTCATGGGGTGATCGTAGTTTGATCGAGCCGTTTGTTATCATACTCCATTAGTGTTGTTCTTTGTCATTTTATGAATGACAAGTATGTGTACACATATCCAACAAACAAATACCACATTGCCATAGAGTTGTTGGGTAGGAACCTACACGAGTGAGTTTTGGAGCAAAAAGCAGTTTCTTCTTGCACTACAGTTTCATTGTCAGTTCCCATGTTAGTTCATCCTTATCCGAGTTGGCATGGATTGAATAATCATGCTACTCTTAAGAGAAGGATTGATTGGAAGTGTGTTTGAGATGGCACCGAGGGTTTAGTTGAGAATGGATTGAACCTACAGAATTACAGGTCTACATAAGTGAAAAACTGTTCTCATGTAGGTTTTCTCTTAATTAGCATATATATAAAAAGTTCTCTTTTCCATTGTTTCCCGTCTATTTCTGTCGCCCTAACAGAATAAAAAGTGCAGACGTTCTTTTTCGGTTTGACCATCCCCATGGAACTCGGTGAGAAATGTGTTCAAACCAAAATTGGGAACGAGTTGCATGCAAAAATCACATTAAGATATATGGGAAACAAATGTTATACAGCAAATGCGCAGAATAGAAAACCATTCAACATCGTAGCATTCCTTATTGCCGACAGACCAAAAAATCTAGTCTGTGATTACAGGCACCCTTTTTCTTCTCGTGTCCCCAACTTGGACCCCATATGCCTTCATCTTCTAGGAGTAGCACTGAACTTTCTCATCCCACACGGATTACAATTTCAATTTTATTTTAACTAATACAAGAAATGGCTAAAAAACAACTGGCCATAACCAGACATACCGACTCCACTCAAAAAACAAGGAAAAACGACCCATTGAGGGGTAAAACCAAGAAAAATTGCAGGCATGAAGCAAAAGAGGTAGAGTCTAGTAACGGAGCCAGTAAGTACGGCGCCTGAACCAGTTGTAGTCGGGCAAGCCCTGGATTGGACCCATGGCACTAATGGCAATATCCTGAAACATCGCATGAAATAGTAGTGAGCATAAATTGGACACAATGTAGGATCAGTTAATTAATATTTTACATCTCCCTAGATCAGAGAAAAGGACAATCTTACCCTATCAAATATAAACCGGTTAGCAACACGTTTCACGGTGCTGGCATCTACAGCATCTATCCTGGCAAACAGTTCAGCATATGGCATCCTTCGACCGTATGTAAGCAGCTGCAATCACATAGTTAGAGTGATGAAAAATATAATACATTAATAAGATAAGACTTCCAACACAGTGCCGCTCAGCCATATGAGTAAATTACAATCAGTAGTCTATTATTCTATAGCAAGCACTTTCTCAGGAAGGTTGTGTACATTAACAATGAAATGTCATAGTCGCAACATAAAACAACTATTTGGTGAGTTTTTGTTTTAGGAAAAAAAAAAATGACACTACAAAGTACAAGAACACATTTTCTGTTCAGAAAACATTTACAGGATAACCCACCAATCCAAATTTGACTGATTAGACCTACAAGAGTTCTGCTTCAATAGTGCACACGACCAAACAATGGAATTTGGATACAGGGGCACTATCCAGCCAGTTGAGATATAGCAAAAGAAATAAAACTAAGTGGAACTCATATATATTATACTTATATTTATATGAGTATATAAAAATAAATTCTTGTTTGTTACTTAACCTGCTCGATTTCACCCTTGTGCCTAAGATCAAACTTTACTGGGGCTAACTAGAAATATAAAGACAGGATTCCCTATAATCAGGCTTTTGATGGTGAAGACCCAAGATTCATATGCCCGCAATTAAGAACAAAGGAAACTCTGCACATAGAGTGAACCCTATAAGCTTCTAGGAAGAAACGTTGTGCAGGCAACTATGACCTTAAGGAGCTCGCAGCTTAACTTTTCAGATTAATGTATAATTTATTCCACCTGAGCACATAGGAAGTTGGCCATAGCTTTCTCTTCTAATCATTCATCCCAAATTATTGCAGGCAGGAGCGGATCACATCACACGTATGCACACTACAGAACAGTTTTTTCTTATTTTATTGTTCAGATATTCCATAATCTCTGACCACAAGTTAAACTACAGACACAAATGTTTGGGGCTATAAGCAATCTCTGACCACAAGGTAAACTACAGAGACAAAAATGTATAGTGCTAGATAAGCAGTCACTTGAAGTTATGACTACTATGTTACAAAAGTGACACGTCAAACACCATCGATAATGTAAAGACAAAAGAAGGCAGTAAAAACTTATGCAATGTTAATATAAGCAACCATGTGCTTGGGGAAAATTGCACGACATAACCCAACCAAAACATAAAAGGAACATTATAACTCACTTGATTAGCAACATTTTCATCTTCACACAGCCCATCCTCACACCAAGGGAGATAAAATGGTATAAACCACTAGGCTTAGGGGAGGACTAAAACTTAAAACTGGTGCATAGTGTGTCGTGTGCTATCATTGATGGTGCATACTCTATTTTGTAATACTAACTGATCATTTGACATGTCAACCTACCTGGCGCCCAATATCTTCAGCAACAGGACTGGTTCCATCAAGATGAAGCAGCAAACAAGACTTCAACTGCAGGTCACAATATCAATGAGTCAAGCTTGCATTGGAATTGATTAAAACAAATCACAAGGAATAAGGTTGTAATTGACCCATATAGGCCTTCCATGGAACCATATCTACTTGGTCACCTCGTATATGTATACCAACATGACACCAAGACCTTAATATATTACCTGGTTACGAGCACGAATGACATCAGCCTCCGATACACGATAACATAGTCTGGTTAACTCATACATAATGGCATAGGCCAAGTCATCCAAGCACTCGGGCTACAAAATATAAGGGACAAGTTAACAACAGCAACATGCCAAAACAATAATGCTTAACTGCTAAACTAAGTGCCCCAATCCCACCCAAAAAGGGGGCATTGGACAGAAGCCAGTTCAGTATAGCATAAACAAAATAAACATGGCAATCAAGGTTAAAATATCAACGAATAATTTAAATTATTTCCAAGCCCCAACATACGCAAACAACAAAAGACGAGGAATATAAACCAGTTGAATTTTGAAAATTATACTCTACTGCAACATGCATGGAAGGAAGAAAAGAGAAAACAAGATTTATAGGTAATCCTTAAAGTAGCTAATTGGTTTTTTAGCTTCCACACTCATCTGCAGGCAGAAAACCTTAACCGCGAAATCAAAAAGGGGGAAAATTCGAATACAAAAACAGACAGATGCAAACTGTTGGTTTCCATCTTATTCCTATAGACACAGGAATACATATTTTGATGTTAAAACTTCAGGAATTAATTCAAGGTTATTTCCCTCTTATGTACCCAAAGTAGGGGCCTACCTTAGCAATAGCATAAACACCAAACAAGCCAGTATCATAGTAGTTGGTGTTGAAAGCCATAAAGCTCTCGGCTATTTCATTGATTGCAATCTTCTGTGCAAGCTCTGGCCTGCATCAAAGATTAACAAATACAAAGGTTGATGCATCCAACATTAAAAAGATCAAAAGCAACATCTACTGAAATCAGATAAACCAGAAATATCTAACGAGAGTGGCTAATAATTCACCCCATATGCTTGCCACCAGAAACATTTTTATTCCAAGAACCCAGCATCGACTGCATAACCATCAAAGCAATGGAATCTGGATCTGTCCAAGAAGATCCCTCAAAAGCAATAGCAAATTGGGCAAGGGGAACATCATCATCAAGCATCCGAACCTAGAGTTAACAGTATACATCAGCAAGACTTGTACACAAGGATATTATCACATTAAAACAAGATAAGCATACCTCTGAACCAGTAAAGATAGCAGGTTCTCTGGCTATTAGGTCAGAAGCTGTTGTTGGATCACATGACAGTTTTGTAAATAATTTCTTCACCTCCTCGACAATATCTTCATGCTTAACAGCACCTGCAGCAACAACCACCTAAAATAGAAGCCAAAATGAAGAATATGTCAGATGGACAAGCAAGGATAGGAAAAAACAAGAACTTATTCCGTGAAAAGAAGCCTAATACTCTGTACCATTCTAGGGGCAGTATAATGGGTTGCTATGTACTTCTGTAAGTCCTTTTTGCCAATTGACTTGATGTTTTCAGCTGGTCCCAGGATGGTTCTGCCAAGAGGCGTATGCTGGAAGGCAGTGGCATGCAAGTGATCGAAAATAACTTCTCCTTCCTGTCCTTCAACCTACATAAGTTTATAAACAAAAGATGTTATAGGCATGGTAAATACAAGATATCACAGAAAAAAGGAAAAGAAAATGTGAAGTAAATAAGTGCGAGTTCCTTAAGTATTAGAAAAAATCTATCCAGTAGAACATAAGATAGAATATAGTACTGTTCTGTGAACTGGATAACTTGGAGCCAATGCATTGGCAGAGAAGGTGTGACACTAGGAATGTTAAAGTACACAACTTTATATCAAATTAATCTATGCATAAATATATAGTATGCCTCCAGCATGTCAGTTAAAATTTTAAAATTTACAATATGATAGAATACCTTGATAATTAAATAATAGTCCTGAAAGAGTTTGAATATAAAATTGAGTGCACATACCTTGATCATTAAATAAAAGTCCTGAATGAGTTTGAATGTAAAATTGATGCACTCATAAAATACAAAACCAAACCATTGAAAGAGGGGAAATTTGCCTAACAGTTATAAGTTTAAATGAATCCTATTATGACTTTAATTATACGCAGAACAATCCTGCAAATCAGAACATATCAGAAATAAAAAAAAAATAGACCACAATCAACCAGGACACACTTTCACGACAAAACATTTCTTGGCAAAAGATGAAAAAGACCAATGTGCAACAAGCTTTTACCCATCAAAGAAACAATATAATGATAAACCAGAAGCATCTACATGCAAACATGTCAACAACTACATATAACAATAAACATTCAGACAAAAGCAAGAAACTTTGGCCAAATTAACAATAAACATTCAGACAAAAGCAAGAAACTTTGGCTAAATTAACAATAAACATTCAGACAAAAGCAAGAAACTTTGGCCAAATTAACAATAAACATTCAGACAAGAGCAAGAAACTTTGGCCAAATCAATTCAATACCTCTTCAGCCTCGCGAAGAATAACATCCCTCTCCAGGTTAATCCTGCCCTCTTCAAACGTTGAATTCTGCAGTATATCCGAAAGAATGTCAAGTGCAAGAGGCACATCTTTATCCATCACTTTCGCATAGTAGGTCGTCTGCTCCCGAGAAGTGTAAGCATTCAAATGGCCGCCAATATTCTCAATCTGCTCCTCCAATTCCCTCGCCTTCCTTCTCTCAGTCCCCTTGAATATCATATGCTCCAGAAAATGGGATGTGCCATTAGTATCGGCACTCTCGAATCTCGATCCTGCGTCAACGAAAACGCCGACGGTGGCCGTGGCAGCGGTGAGATCCGACTCTGTGGCGATTCGGAGGCCGTTCGAGAGAGTGGTGACTCGAGTGAGCGGCGCCGAGAGGATATCTGTGTGAGAGACTACTGCTGGGTGAGGGGAGTTGTAACGGAGGAAGCGAGGATCGGGATGTTCGAGCTTCTGGAGGTTATACTTGACGGATTCAGCTAATCGGTCATATGCCATGGCTGTCGGCGGCGGAGGATGGGGGAGCGCAGCGGCGTCGGGGGCGGTGGCGACGGCGGTGGAGAGCGGCCGTCGCGATATGAAAGCGCTCGCCGATTTTCGGGCGCGGCGTGCGATGTCAAATAGCTGACGGATAGTCATGGTTGCTTCGGCGATGGCGGTAGGGTTAGGTCGGAATAGAGAGGTCAGATGCAGAAAGAATGTATGTAATGAGAAAAGAGTGTAATGAGAAAAGAGAGAAGGGGGAATATATTGTATTATATCACGAACTTGTGGTCCTTGTGACTCGGCCCAAAAGGACATAAAAATGGAAGCGACTCTGTGAAAAACTGAAAATGTTTTGGTCAACACGCAAAGTGGGCTCAAAACCCAATTCAAATATTGGGCACCTTCAGTAATGGGCCGGGCTGAGAATACACATATAAATCTCGCAGAAACCCTAAGAGAAGCATCCCCTGCTCCCGCCGCGCCTGCTGCTTCGCAATCAATCGCTGCACGAGGTTTTGAGATCTCATCAACAATGGCTGCGACTGCGAGGACTGTCAAGGATGTCTCTCCTCACGAATTCGTCAATTCTTATGCCGCTCATCTCAAGCGCTCCGGAAAGGTTATAGATCATCTTTCGGAGTTATTTGAGTTTACCGTTTGATTCCCGATTTTTGGAAATTCTTAGTTTCGTGGTGGCGATAATTTGTTTTCTTGAACTTTTGTTTTCACTTTATTGTGCGGCGTGTTGCCGTGGGTGTTTTAAGCTGAAGCATTTCTTGGGTATACCAATTTGAGTAGTTTATTTTACGGGGTGGTGACTCACACCGTACAATGAACTATTGTTTGAACGTTTTTATATATGTTGTTTCATGGTGTAGTGTACATTAGCTGCGATGTAAATTTCCTTTGTTGTTTTAAAGGTTAGGTTATAGGATAGAACTAGCAAAAGATTCAAAAATGACGGATACACTAGCAAGATTTTTCTCAAAGGACTACCATTTTTTTTAAATGAAAAATCTAATAAACCAAACCTGCTTTCTAGAGTGGTGTTTCACTTTCACAAATTTCTAAATTTATGCATCAGATCAGATTACTGTTTAATATAAGCTTCAATCTGAAATTGTAATGTAGTTTTTGTGGCTCCTTATTTACTGTGTACCATTTTATCCAACAAAACAGGTGGAGCTCCCAGAGTGGACAGACATAGTTAAGACTGGTGTTCTGAAAGAGCTTGCTCCTTATGATCCTGACTGGTACTACATCAGGGCTGGTAGTTATCTGTTCCTTTCTTTTCCTTTTGTAAATGTAATATCTACTTGTGTTTGATCTGTTCCGTGCCATGTTTATTCACAAAAAGACTAAACTTAACATTAGGTACTCTCGTTTTATCTTATATTTCCATGTTCGAAAAGAATGTGTATCATCATCTATTCTATCCAGACTGTGTTTCTTTNTGTAATGATATATATTTTTGAATCGTGCAGCATCCATGGCCCGGAAGATATATTTAAGGGGAGGTCTTGGTGTTGGTGCCTTCCGTAGAATTTACGGTGGGAGTAAAAGAAATGGAAGTCGACCCCCTCATTTTGGGAAAAGCAGTGGATCCGTGGCTAGGCACATTCTGCAACAGCTGCAGAAAATGAACATTGTTGAGTTGGATGCCAGAGGGTGAGATCTCAATTGCCTCATGCATTTACCCTTTGAAAATAACATGTTGTATAATTACTATCTGATGCTTACTTATTTGCACATTTTTATTTCATCAGTGGGCGAAAAATCACATCCAGTGGCCAAAGGGACCTTGATCAAGTTGCAGGACGAATTGCTGTGGTTGCACCCTGAAGTGTAATATGTTTGGCTGCCGCCACCCTGTCTTGTAGCTTGTTGAGGATTTTTCTTGGAGCAAATATTTGAATGAATTTTTATTGAATATGTTATCATGTTTTGATCTAAATGGTTTTCTATATCTTTTGTTTTTTTATTCTTTCTTTTCTGTTTGCTGATGGGTTGGCTATGTGCTTAGAAAATATCACATTTTTTGGCCTGTCAATATTGAAATGAAATTCTTGAATTGGACTTGTACTGGAACTGAGAAATGTTTGTTTAATTGTTTTCCTGTTAAGTTTCTTTGTGTCGTACTTACAGTTGGTGTATCGATTTTGGCTTGGCTTGTTTGATAAACGAGACGTGCTTCAGCCATTTTAAAAAGTTTGTTAATAACTGATCTTTGCTCATGGTTTATATGTAATTTCTTAAACTTGTAGCTTGGCTTGGTGAGGTTTAGGTTTGGCCTTGTTAATATTAGGTCATCTCTAATCGAAAATTTCATTTTTAATTTTATTTTGCAGTAGTTGTTGCATTTAACATTGATTCATTTCTTACTAAAAATTTTATTTTCATACTTAAAAGAATATTTTTAAAATATTTTTTTTTTATATTAACTTTTACAACTTTTTAATATTATTCATATATTTTATAATTTTACAAATTAAATCACACTATTATTTTAAAGGGTAAATAATTTTTTGCATCCTGTACTATACGCGTTTTTGGCATTTGCAACCTAAAGTTTTTTTTTTCATTATTTGCAACCTTTAATACACGTTTTGTCTGTATCGCAACCTAACGGCCATCGGAGTCCATATTTCACCGGAAAAGCGAGCGTGCGACTCGCACGCTCGAAACTTGAGGGTAAGATCGCCTTTTTCTTGATGTTTGCAGGACATATTTGTCTTTCCATCACTGAACAAATTCCCGTTAAAATCACGATAAGTGAACAGAGTAAGACGCACGCGAAAATTCTTGGAAACAGCTTGGAGACGATGGCTCAATATTGCAATTGTCGCATCAATGTTGTTACGAAAACGTCGTGGACTGCTCATAATCCAGGAAGGAGATACATTTGTTGCTCGAAGTCACGGGTAAATTTCTGAATTTGGGCAAATTTCAGAATTTGGGGAAATTTCTAATTTCTAAAATTGTTCTCGTAATGCTTAGTTCCCTTTTCCAATGAATCTTGTAGGAGGGTGGTGATTGGTCATTTTTTATCTGAAATTTACTCTAATTTGTGAATTTGGGCAAAAATAGTGAACCCTAAATTCTGAATTTGGGCAAAATTATTGAACCCTAATTTATTAAATTGATCTCGTAGAATTGAGTTCCCTTTTCCAATGATATTTGTAGGAGGATGGTCATTGTTCCTTTTTTTCTGAAATTACCCTAATTTCTGAATTAGGGCTAAATTAGTGAACCCTAATTTCTGAAACTGGGCAAAATTATTCAACCCTAATTTCTTAAATTGATCTCGTAAATTTAAGTTCCCTTTTCCTCTGAATTTTGTAGGAGGAGGGTGGTTGTACATTTTGGATGTGGATTGAACCACCATTGTGCCCTAGAGCTCGCGAAATCATTCCAGGGCTTTTGAAGCGTGCCAACAAATTTGAAAGCGAAACTCAAATTCTTGAAGCAGACGTGATGAGGTTGGAAAATGATATGAAGATGCTTCAATCAGATTTCAAGGAGGCCGAAGCATGTATTGAAGCTATTAAGGAAGAAATGGCTGAAATTGAATTGTGCTTGAAGAGGAAGAGTGTTCGGGAGCGTTGGATGTGGATTGTAATTATGATATCTTGGTTAATCATGTATTGCATGATGTAGATTTATCAGCTTTTAGCTTTGTGTTGTTAATTCTTTTGGTCCTCTTTTGGTTGATCAAACTATTTTGGTTTTGGTTGTTCACTAAATGTGGCTCAGTCATTGTAAGATTATGTATGTATTGCATGATGTAGATTTTTCAGCTTTTAGCTTTGTGTTGTTCAAACTCTTCTGGTCCTGTTTTGATTGATCAAACCATTTTGGTTGTTCAAGGAATGTGGTTCAGTCATTTGTAGGAATTAGAACTTATGACTATTTTGTTGCTTGTTGTAGTGTGTTAGGGATAGCTGCACAAAAAAAGAAGAGGTTCCGACTGCCAATGCCATATATTATGACACTTTCACATAATCCTTTCCCACTGCCAATGCCATACACACATAAATGGCAGTGAAACAACCCATTCAAATAACCTTGTATCCATTTAACAAAATTTGATAGCCAAACATTATGAATGATTGTGATTGATTACAACACAATTACAAAACAAACCATTAAAAAAACCAACCATAATATCCAAAAGACATAACCATTGTATCTGAGTTCAACAAACACATCAACCACAGCCATTGTCACAAAATATCCATTACTGACCCCTACAAACACATCAACCACAACCACATCCACATGAAATTGTTTTTAGTTTCCAATATCTCTCAGAACTGACCCCTACTGATCCACTATGTCCCCACTAGTTGTAACCCAATATGTTCCCAAGATCTCTAGCTCAGACTGAGATTGCACCACATGCTTCTTCACCACTGGTCCCTTTGTTGTTGTAAAGCTAGCACCTTGAGTCAATGGATTTTTCTTGGTCACCTAATAAATGGATAGTAAGATCATTAAAATATGTTGAAACAGACAGTGAAAATAACACACAATAAAAAAAAATAGAATACATTACCTCAAGTTTTCTCCTCAAGCCCAATGTCTTGCTTTTTTGCCCCAAATCCTTTGTAGGTGTGAGACCTTTGGAGTAGCTTCTTGTTGACCTTGTAGGTGTAGCTACAGATTGAATTTGGCTTCTTGTCACCCTTGTAGGTGAAGTTACAATTGAAGGCCCTGCAGACTGACTCTGTTTTCTCATTTTAGGTGAAGTTGTAACTGAAGGCCCTGCAGACTCACTCTTTTTTCTCATTGTAGGTGAAGATGCAGGTTGTGCTTGGCTTCTTGTGAGTCTTGTAGATGCAGGCTGGCTTTGGCTTCTTGGTGAAGATGCAGGCTGCCTTTGGAATTTTGGTGAAGATGTAGGCTGCCTTTGGCTTCTTGGTGAAGATGCAGGTTGTGCTTGGCTTCTTGGTGAAGATGCAGGTTGTGCTTGGCTTCTTGGTGAAGATGCAGGCTGTGCTTGGCTTCTTGGTGAAGATGCAGGCTGTGCTTGGCTTTTTGTGAGTCTTGTACATGCAGGTTGCGTTTGGCTTTTTATGGATTTTTTTGGTACAGATTCATGAACAAGTTCATGGGAATACCCATGACTTCTGGTGACCCTTGAAGGTATTGTTGCCGCTGATTCCTGTGTCTGAAGAACTTCAGTTTCCTTACCATGTGCTTTCATCTTCTTTCCCTTCATAACAAACAATGTACAATGTAACTATCCATTAAATGAATAAGAAAAAAAAAAAACAGACACTTCAATGAAATAGTAGACACTAATGCACTGAAACTCAACCTGAAATATTTATATATTTATATAAAACATTACCTTGGACACAACAGATTCTTCATTAGGGACAGGTACTTCTCTCTCTGCAGAATCTTCAGCAGGGGCATACACTTCAGTTTCTCTCCCATGTGCTTTCCTCTTCCTCCCCTTCATAGAAAACAACAATGTACATGTGACTATGCAATTTGTGATATATATATATATATATACACACACACATAAACACTAACTGTAATAAGAAATAAACCACAGACATGTGTAACTACTTGTGACATTACCTTGACCACAGAGATGTCCTCATTAGGGGCACTCACTCTTTTTTCTTTCAAAGTTGCTTTCCTTTTTTTACCCTTCATAAAAAAACAATGGTAAATATACCTATCCAAGTCAACACTATTTGTATAAAACACAAAAATAGAAACAAAATATTTACAAATATTTAACAACTACCTCAGTTGTTGCACTCTTGTCAGTTCTTAATGGACAACATCTAATGTTGTGGCTGTCTTTGTTGCAAAGAGAACACTTCATAAGTCTCCCTTTTCTACTCAACTTCACTTGAACTTGTTTTTTGGATTTTCCTATCTGAATCACTTCATGTGGCTGCTTTTTTCTGGCATTGCCTTTTGGCCTTCCAGGCAGTCTCCCAACATATGGTGGGTTCAATGGCATTGCTTCTACACTTGGCCAGCACTCAGGAGGTTGAAGAGTGCCCATCATCTCAGAATAAGCTTTCAAAAACATTTCTTTGTGATACCAGTCAGCAACATAGTCCTCTGGTTGAGTGCCCAACAAGAACATGCCACTTATTGCATGCTCACAGGGGATACCTGTGAGGTCCCACTTCCTACAAGTGCAGGTATGCTCCCCCATATGAACTCTAAATCTACTTGAGCTCCCCTCTACTTCACACTGGTCTTCCCCATTCCAGTGGCAAATATAACCCATTGACTTTTTCTTCAATTCCTCCAACAACTTCATGATTTTTGGGCACAAGTTCCCATGCAGATGTTTTCTCATTTGATCCCTTCTCATGTAGGTCCTCTTCATCAGGATAAGTCTTATTGTTTCCAACATAGAAACAATAGGTTTACTCCTTGCTCTCAGGATTAGTGAGTTGAAAGACTCACTCATGTTATTCAACTGCATATCACACTTGGAGTTGCAACTATAGTGTGACCTTGACCACTGATTTGCTGGTTTCTTAGCCAACCATTCAAAAGCTTCTTTGTCCCTCCCTTGCAGTACTTTCATTGCAGCATGAAAGTCAACAACCCTTGTGGACCGGGCTGCTCTGCTCTCCACAACAAGTTTTTCAGGGCTAATCCCCTAAATGAATTTCTAAAATTCCCATACAAGTGTTGGACACAAAACCTATGCTCAGAATCTGGCAATAGATTTTCAATTGCATCTACCAGCCCTTTTTGCTTGTCTGACATTATTGTCCACAAAAAAGAATTCTCAATCCCCAAATCCCCCTTCAACAGGTCAACAAACCAATGCCATGTTTTTTTAGTTTCTTTTTCAACAACAGCATAGGCAAAAGGATACATACAGTTGTTTCCATCAACACCAACTGCAGTGAGTAGAACACCACCACAAGATGATTTAAGATGACAACCATCTAAGCAAATCACCTTTCTACAACCATTCAACAACCCTCTTTTCAATGAACCCCAACAAATGTAGATTTTTTTAAACAGTGAAACTCCATCAACAAGTTTACTTTTAATCACCACAGTGGTCCCAGGGTTAGTATTTTTAATCTCTTCAGCATAAGACCAAAGCATGGCATATTGTTCACTGTCAGACCCCACACCAATCTTAGACACATATTTTTTAGCTTGGTACATGTGCCATCTTTTGAAAACTACCCCTACTTCCCTCTGCATTCCTGCCATCATTGCCTCTACAGGCCACTTAGGATTATCTAATATCTTGTGCTTGTAATTTTCAGCTATCCATTTTGGTTAGCATGACTTACCTTTTGGTTTCTAGGACACTTATGCCTACCATTGTAAGTCTTAACCTGCACAGTATCTTCATTTTGAAGTTTGGATGCATAAATAACCCAAGGGCATGACTTATTTTTGCATCTTGCTTGCACCTTATAGCTCATATTAATGGTAAAACACACATCCCTACCCTGTGCAATTGCAAAGTTCCTAATTGCCTTTCTAAACATGGCCAAGTCAGGAAATGTCATGCTCAATTCAAATTGAGGATTTTTCATGTCTTTGTTATGATCAAAAGTTGGATGGCCCAATTTTTTTTTCTGCTTACACTGGCTACCTACATATTCGGGGCCATAAGTTTCATCTCTATTTACCCCTCCCCATTCAATCTCAGCATCTACATGACACTCAAACGACCTATCATCTTCATCATATAGATCACAATCACTCTCAACAAGTTCATCAGAAAACTCAGAGTCTGAACCAAAAGATTGTACTTCAAAATCACTATCAGAGTCACTATCAGATTGGACTTCCAAATCATCACCCATATCATCAACATTCGTTTCCCCCCAATTATCAATCATATCATCTAAATCATCCACATCATCCCCCACAAAAGGCAAGGGTTCATCAACAGAAGGCAAATCAACAGAAGGTTGAGTAGATATCCCTGTGCCCTCTATATGTTCAACATATAAACCGACCATTCTATTACTATCAACACAATTAACAACATTTATAGCATCCATGTCATTTTGCAAGACAAACACAGACGGACAATCATTTACACCATTTCTACTACAATGCACACACTTAACATCTTTTATCCCAATTTCAGAAGCCATACAGAATATTTCAATCAACGAGAGTTCATCAGGGTCGCAATAGTCAATGTGCCTTACCCTCATGTGCTCACCAGCGTAACAAGTGTCACCAAGTTCCAGAAATTGCCCACCATAATGAATTGAAATGGTAAACAATTGTGAACTGGGACCTTAAGGGACAAGAATATTATCAATTTTAGATTAGAAAAATGATTATAATACTCACCTAATCCATGGACTGTCGGCAAGTTCAAAAAGTTTGTCTCTACATGAGAAATGAGAAGGCATAATCACAAACATACTACCAATATAAATAGATTGCGTCAAATTCGACAAGAAAAAAAACAAAAAAAAAGTTAGGGTTCGAAAAACAAACCGTAATCGGGGCACAGTCTTCCAGGAGGAAGATTCTCATTGTCGTCGCGTACCTTCCAGCCCATCAAGATCGCGATCAAGTTTGATTCACAATTTCTATGTTTAAATCGAAGGAAAGTTTGAGATTGGGTGTCGCGATTGAAAATCGCAGAGGCAAGAACCTAGGTTTCTGAGTTTTTGATTTGGGGATTTTGTGAACTTTGAAAATTATTTGCTTTACTCTGTGGGATACCGAATAGTCACACACTTCAATTGGCGATCTTACCCTCAAGTTTCGAGCGTGCGAGTCGCACGCTCGCTTTTCCGGTGGAATATGGACTCCGATGGCCGTTAGGTTGCGATACAGACAAAACGTGTATTAAAGGTTGCAAATAATGAAAAAAAAAACTTTAGGTTGCAAATGCCAAAAACGCGTATAGTACAGGATGCAAAAAATTATTTACCCTATTTTAAATTTGATTTGGAATTTATGTAGTAAAATTTATTATTAATTTGTAATTTATATTTTCAGTAGCTTTATTTTATTTTTTAATTGTATGAATAATAAAGTTTTTATTTTCACTAGTTTTAATATTAATATTTAACATGGTCATATTTATTATTAAAAAATAATAGGTATCATTTAAAATTGCAAAAAAATAAAAAATAAAATAAAAAAAAATCATGTGAATAAAATGTTTTGTTATTGAAACAAAATAAGAAATATGAATTATAGAGAACAAAAAATTAGTAGATATTTTTTAATATTAGAATTGATAAAAATGTCATGTGAATAAAATGATTTATTATTGAAACAAAATAAATTTCAAGACACCACTATACCCAATTCAGGTCAAAATAAAAAATATAATTGAAATGTCAAAAATAAAATTACCCAAACTAAAGGGGTAAGAAATGCAACTTTGAACAAGTTTTGCGTTTGGGAACAAACGCATATATGCGTTTCTTGAAAAGACAAATGGTTCTGACCATAGTATCATTATTTTGGAGCTTTTCAAACCTTTGTCCAAAGCTGTGTGCAGGTTCTTCTTTGATTCTAGATGGGTGCACAATGAGGGTTTTAAGGATGAGGTTGACAAAGCCTAGAACACAGAAGTCACAGGGCAACCTCTCTTTGGCCTTCATAAAAGGCTTACCAATGTCAGACAGGCTTTACTTAGTTGGAAGAGGAACAACCAAGTAATTCAGCCACCAAGATTGAGAACCTTAAAACTGCCTTGAGTAACCTGGACAGAAGTGGGGGTAGTAGGGATTGGGAAGCTTGGGCTCACTGTAGATTTAACCTTCACAGAGCTTACAAATATGAGAAAACTTTTTGGAGGCTTAAATCTAGAATCACTTGGTTGCAGGAAGGGGATAGAAACACAAAATTCTTCCAATCGGCTGTGAAGCAAAGAAGAAAGCTGAACTTTATTGAACACTTAGTCAGGCCCAATGGAACTGTTTGTCGGAATCACCAGGAAAACCTTGAAGAAATCACCAGTTTTTTCAAAGATCTCTTTAAAACTGTCAACCCCTTACTTAGCAGCTGCAGCCTAGATGGGATCTCTTGCTCTATCACTGACCATATGAACAGAATTCTAACCAGAGAGGTTGATGATAGAGAAATCCAGACTGCTCTCTTTAGTTTGGGAAAAGACAAAGCTCCTGGTAAGGATGGTTTGACTGTTTCCTTTTTCCAATCTTCTTGGGACTCTGTTAAACAGCATTTCTGTCCAGCCATTAAGAATTTCTTCCACAGTCATAAAAGCCCAGAGATATTAACCACACTGTCATCACCCTTATTCCTAAAATCTAAAATGCCACCAAAGTTTTTGGTTTAGACCAATTAGCCTTTGCACTGTGATTTACAAAGTCATATCCAAAATTTTGGCTACTAAATTATGTTCTGTTTTGCATACATGCATTTCTCCTGCCCAATCTGCTTTCATTCATTATAGACAAATTCTTGATAAGGTTATCATTGCCAATGAATGCATTCACTTCCTCAATAGCAAAAGAAAAGGGAAAGACTGTTACATGGCAGTTAAACTTGATATGTCTAAAGCTTTTGATAGAGTAGAATGGAACTTTCTTGCTAATATCTGTTTGAAAATGGGTTTCTGTGAGAAATTTGTGTCTTGGATTTTGGCTTGTGTATGTTCGGCTTCTTTTTCTGTCAATTTAAATGGGGATGTGGGCGGTCATTGTCAGCCTACTAGAGGACTTAGACAGGGGGATCCTCTATCCCCCTATCTGTTTATCATGATCTTAGAAGCATTTTCTAACCTCATCTCTAGAGCTAAAATGAATAATGAGTTCACTGGCATTAGAGTAAGCAATTTTGCTCCTATTATTACTCATCTCTTTTTTGCCGATGACTCTATCTTATTTTGTAAGGCTACCAGGGATAATGCAAACACCATTTTGAACATTCTTAGTGTCTATGAAGCTTCATCTGGTCAACAGGTGAACCTAGGCAAGTCCTCTGTGTTTTTCTCCAAAAATACCTCAGTTAACACCAAATCAGAAGTGAGTCTTATTCTTAAGGGCATTACCAACGTGTCTTCATCCAAATACTTGGGCCTTCCTCTTGGAATTGGGAAATCAAAAAGGGAAACTTTCAAATTTGTGAGTGATGCTGCGAGGACTAGAATTTCCAATTGGAAAAATGTGTTTCTTAGTGATGCTGTAAAAGATGTTCTCTTGAACTCTGTCATTGGGGCTTTGCCCACATATGCAATGTCTTGCTTTTTACTGCATGTTACCATTTGTGAATACATGCGCAGAGACTCAACCAACTTCTGGTGCGGAAAATAAGCAAATGGAGGCCACAAAATACACTGGGATCTTGGGAGAACTTGACAATGCCAAAACTAAAAGGAGAATTGGGTTTCAAAGACCTCAGAGCATTTAATGAAGCTCTAATCATGAAACAACTCTGGAGAGTCTCAACAAAACCCAACCTCCTGATGAGCAAAGTGATCAAAGACAAATATTTCAACAAGAAGAACTTTTGTGAGGTGCAGGTCATGGGTGGTGATTCCTAGATTTGGAGAAGTTGGCTCAAAGTGAGAGACAAATTTAAACTGGGGTTAAAGTTCCAAGTGGGCAATGGCAGATCTATCAGAATTTGTGAGGATCCTTGGGTGTCCAGTAACCCTACTTTCTTACCATCCTGTCACTTACCTTTTTATTCAAGGAGGGAAGGAATGGGATAGGGAACTGGTACTCCAAACCTTCTATCCACTTAATGCCATACATATCCTTAATACCCCAGTAAGTCAGGCTGGTTTGCAGGACAAGTTCATATGGAGAGAGACTAAGGATGGAAAATGCACAGTTCAATCAGTCTATAAGCTCCTCATCTCAAGAAAGGAAAAGAGAGCTCACAAGGACATTGCCAGCACATCTGGTAACAGAATTCAGAAAATGTGGCAAGTGACCTGGAAACTGCCAATCACTCAAAAGCTCAAACTATTCCTATGGAGATGTTGGATGGGCTACTTAAGCACTACTGGCCAACTTTCCAAGAGAGGGTTGCACTGTGACTAAATATGTCACATTTGTGGAGAGATATGGAAAATTTGGAGCATATTTTCTTTGCTTGCCCCACAGCCCAAGCTTGCTGGAAACTTCTTGGAGTCCACTGGAATAACATCCAAAACACTGATTGTGTCTTTAAAGGGTGGTGAGAGGACCTCTGTAATGCAAAGAATGCTATGATTATGGAAGACAGAATGAGTCTATCAGTGTACCTATTATGGTGGCTTTGGAAAACAAGATGCTCTTGGTTGTTTTGTAAAAAATGAAAGGATGCTAGGACTGTTGTGTTAGGTGAAAAATCTGATCGGCTTGAGTTTCGATCTTCTTATCAAAATAACAGGACTAATTTAGTCAAACCAGAAGGTCAGAGGGGATTCAATGAAGAGAGCTTTTCTTCACAGGTAGGACAACAATCCTTTGCGATCAGTGTCTGGCTCTCTTCAAATGGTAAACTTGGTATGGGTTGTAGATCTTGGCAGGAGGGAGGGATTTTTCAATATTGGACAGATGCTTTCATGTTCAGTGGTGATCTATCAACAGCTACGTTATGGACCATTAGATGGGGACTGTTGAAGATCCTATCACTTGGATGGCCTCATGTTCACTGCATGGTTCCTGATGAAGCTCTGGTTTCATTGCTAACAGTGTATTCAGGGGAAAAGCTCTCAGGATCTATTGTACTTGAGGATATCCAGCACTTAATGTCCAATTTTGATTCCAATTCTTTCTCCTATGAGAAGCAAAAGGTGGATGAAGTTTGTATTTTGGCCAAAAAGGCCTTGCTGGAACTTTAGATTTTCCTGGTTCCTCTAACTAGTCCTCATCTCTGTATTGTAAGAGGTATAGTGTGTTTTAACCATTTGGTTAGCGTATGTACTTCTCTATTGAGTTAATGAATTTCTTTGTTGATTGTTGGAAAAAAAAAAAAAAAAAAAAAAAAGAAGAGAGAATTGGCCAAAAATCCATTTTGCATTCAGTTTTAGAGTTCGGTTGAAGAAGATTTCTCTCAAATTTTGTGTTTTCCAGTACCGTTGGAGATGGTCTTATAAATGAGTGAAACTTGAGTTCTTTTATCAGCTCGTTTAGTTAATAGGTTGATCACAAATAGGAGTAGGAGCTGGCTTGGCTCATTTATAACGCTAGTTGTGCCCCCCCAAGGGTATGTTTGGTTTAACATAGAGAAGATAATGGATTTCAATGGAGAATAAAAGAGGGGAAAGGAGGGGTAAAGAGGTGATATAAAATAATTTACCTCGTTTGGAAATATTATTTAAGAGGGGAGGGGAGTGGAAATAGTGTAACACCCCGCCTTCTATAAACAAGATTTGGTGCAAAACGGATTAAAGTTTTCGCGTTTTGATTTCGAAAGCTCCGACTTAATTTTCGAAAACACTATAACTTGATGCGGGAGTGCTACTACTTTAATCTAACTGGTTATCTAAATCTTTAACTTTATGCATGCCGTCTGATAAAATGGACCCCTTGGGATCAATGAAGGATGTTGACTTAAATACTTGAAACTTTAACTTATGCATGTCGTCTAATGCTAGAAAATGGATCCCCTCGTGGGATCAGGGCGGAATTGTACATGCATGCATAATGTCTGAAATGTCTCGCATGCGGAAGCTAGAAAATAAACTACATCAGTCCGAACAGTCTGAATAAACTTATACATATCATAAAGACATAAACAAATGTCCACGCGCTTGGACCACCACACCACGAAGCTGCTCACGCTCCACGCACGACCCCGTTAATTGAAATAGAAAAAGTCTGTGGGAGTGTGAGCAAAGATCTGCATGCTCGTGGCAACTAGAACTAAAATAATCTCAACTGTAAACATAACTTAAAAGCAGCATACAATAAATAAGCTGCGTTGTACTGTAAACTTCTCTTTAACTTTAACTTTGGTCAAAAGACCCTTCGGCCCTCGGTCGATCATGTGCACACCTCGATTGGAATATTAAGGCCCTCGGCCTCCATCGGGACTCAAGTGGAATATTAAGGCCCTCGGCCTCCAATCCTGGGCGATATAATTGGACCACAAGCGGGATAACTCAACCATTCGGGTAGATAACTTATTCACATACCTCATACAGGATAACTGAATACGCATATTGTAATGCTTGTACTCACTCCCACAAAAAACCCAGGGTGGGAAGACCTTCCACTCAATCCGGGTCATCGTAAACTGGACCAAGAACGAGAGATACTCAACCGTTCTAGTCATAACTTACTCATATACAATCCTCTGAAGTCGTCAATGAATACACATCACATATATATAAAGCAATCAAGAAATAAACATATAATGAAATAACTGATCTGGAACTTCGTACACTACTGAATGAGCCAGAGTGGGAAAACCTTACACTCAATCTGGGTCATAATAACTCGACCAAGAACGGGAGATACTCAACCGTTCGGGTCATAAACCTTACTCACATACCTCATACAGGAAACTGAATGTTCGCTATGTAACGCCCTGTACGGGCTCCCACCTGATAAGCTGGAGAATACTGTGTAAGTGCTGGAATAACTGGTGTAGCTGTCGGAGGCTCGACTCTCCTTAAGCTACCAAATATACAGGCAAATAATCTAAGTAATTTTCTCGACAGAACTCATGATGTTAAATCATAACACTTAAATCTATCAGATAAGCAGACAGAGCAGATAAGAAAGATAAAACTGACAATTAATTACACTCATGCCAAGAAGAACAAATAAATCAAATAATCACTTTAACTAAACTAGTTATCTCGGTTATTTTAGACTGATATCAAGCTTCCAGATAAAATCTGACAGAAGCTCGAAAATTGAAATTATCAGTCTATCTTAATCTGGCTCGAACCGGTCGGTCCAACTCAGTCGAACCGGGTTCACTTGCTGAACCCGCTCGGGTTCGACGGGTGGCCTCGGCTCGGCACGAGCAACGGGAGCACGCGTGCACGCTGGCCGTGCCGCACTGGCCGCTGGCGCACCTTGGCGCCGCTGGTGTCGCTGGTGTCGCTGGTGCTGGCACTGGGAGCTTTCTCCGGCCATTTCACCGGAGACCGGTGACTTATTCCGGTCAACTACAAAACCCTAGACTATATATACTTGAACACTTCAACCAAGCACAAGATTTACACATAAATCACTTAAGTCAAATTTAATCGAGTCTTTAAACTTCATGATTTTTTTAAAAATCATACAAAATTCTAAAAATTTTGAAACTTGGCAGTTAAATAGTTAACTTATCAAGTATATGCTGTACAAAGTTCAATTCATTTGAACATCAATAGCTGGTCAACTTGAATCTCAAACTAAACATATAAACATGTAATATACACGTATATGTTCAAAGAATTTTATAAAATCCTACACTTATCATCTGAAGCTTAAACTTGGTGATCTTGATAACAATGCATGCAAGAAATGCCATTAAACCCGCAAGTATTGAGGGAGTTCTCTCGCAATGAACTTAAACCTGACATGCATGCGGTCTTGAGCTTATAAATGACTCATTTCTCATCCTAAAATTCTGAAATTTGGCATGCATTCTCTCGACATATATGTAAACATGTCATAAAAATTTCAGATTATCATGCATATATCTTGACTTATTCGAGTTCAAAGTTTCTGCTGAAATCGGGCATATAAAATTCAACTTGCATGCTTAACTTCAAAAATCTAGAACTCGAGTTATACTATGCCAAATGACATGATTCTTATTCCTATGTACTCTTTATTTACATAAGAAATAGCTATATAAAGCACATTGTCCCATGTTTTGTATAGCATAGTAAAAAATGCAAGCAAACAACACATATATGTCATGCAGGTGAGTTGGGAAAACTTAAACATCTTGCATGCTTATAATCACTTAAAAGCTGAACACATATAGCATATACATCATTAAACTCCTCATATCATCTATATCATGATTCTAAAATTATTTGATCATACCAACTTCTAAGACTTCAAGAAAAACGCAAGGGAACTCGGGTATGCTCGGTTGTAGCCTTCCTCTTCTTGCTCTCGACTTTATGCTTAATCTCTTCGAATTTCCTTAAACTTAGTGCCTCAAAACACTACTATGTGGAGTGGAGGATGAGGTAAGAGTGATATTATGCTGAGGGTATGAAGGTTTCATGCATAGAACTCGAAAATAAGCACAAGTATGCATTCGGGATTCTCTTGAATTCACTCTCGACATTTAATGTTTGTGGGAGTGTTTGAGGGAACTTTTCTTGAATATCACTAAGTATCAAATGAGGAGTGAAGTGTTCTGAGAAGACGCTTAAATGGAGTCTAATGGCATGATAAATTAGGCTTAAGAGGAGGACAAGGTGGGGAGACAATCTCTTGCACACTAACTTCTATGCATCATGGACTTGGTGTTGATTGTAAGATAGTGGAGCACCAAGTGCTGCCATGCACGAGCTAATGGGGCTGTCATTGCTCTGGTCAATGCATTAGGATAGTGGGGAACATGTACTTACACCACACAATAAAGAATTCAACACCCATGCTCCACTTAAGACTAGGATAATAGCTAATGAAGGTTGACCTTGGATAAACTCTCCTAAGCTTGAACTTAAGCTTAAAAATACACAATATAGCTCTAATACATGTGCATGGATCATGAGGCTAAGAAAAGAAAATGAAATAGGCTAGGTGGTGCTCATGGTGCGGTCTTGGCTGGAGTGGACACAAGTTCGCGGCGTGGCACGAGGCGCGCGTGCGCTAGTGTTTGGCTAGGGACGCTTGGTGAGTATTGCTTGGTCTCGATTTCTAACACAATCAAATCCATTCCTATGATAATATGGCCGAGCTTATTGTTCACGAGCGCTAGGGTGCTCGGGACTCGAGGTCACGGACACTCGGCGGCTCGGTGCATTGGCACGGCGCGAGATTTTAATGATTCGACTTGAGAATTTAATTTCGAACATTATAACTGAATAATCTAACATACTTAAAAAAAATATCGAGCACTTAAACACATAAAGTTACTTAAATCATGTAATAGTTCACTTAAATCAAACAATTCAAAAATCTAAAAATTACCGGTTTCACTTTATAGTCAAGCAAGTGAAACTGTTCTTATATATTAACTGATCGGGGCGTTACAAATAGTAAACCTTGTTTAGTATAAAAATGAAGGGGAGGGGAGTGGAAATAGTAAATGACTAATAGATGATTATAGTATAAATTTGATATGGATATTAGAATATATAGTACTAAGGTACGAAGACTAAGATAATGGTGAAGATTTGAGATGATTTAAAGTAAAAATAAAGTAAAAGCAAAGTAAAGTAAGTAACGTAAATGAATACGATGTATATGAATTTTGGAAGAAAAAATAAAGATGTTATTTGATAGTGATAACTCACACACTATATTCCAAATAAGTCTTATTTTGCATGTGACTGTTATACTAGTAGGTAGAACAATTATGGAAGTAACATGCGACTTTTGAAAAAGATTAGATGAAAAAAACATACTAATTAGACTTTTATAGAATAACTCGAATTGTAGGAATATACAAGCTTACATGCGAATAACTAAATGACATAAATTAAATTTACATGACAATAAATTACAGTGAATTTTCAAATACAGTTGATGTTAAATGACGTTTCAACTCTTCATCTTTCAATGATAAATGGTCATTTCCTAACAACGTATTCAACATCATAATATTTATTTTCTTAGTCTTTATTTCTTTGTTTTTGCGTTCCAACTTCATTCTATTATTCGCTATTTTGGTCATTAAATCATATTCGTTGTTTTTTGTAATTATTAGTGCACGAATTTCTGTGACTCATGAGGAATGGAAGAAGATTGTGATGCTACTTTTTCCCCTTTCTTTTAGCCATATCTCTACCTTCATGACGGAGAATCACTGAACTATCACTAATTAGAGTTTCTGAATTTGAGGAAACTGAATAATCTCCATCTATAGTAGTCCTTGATCTTTTTGAACAGCCAATGCTTTCTTCTTTACTCACTTCATCTTCAGGACATTAACGAGTTGAATCACGATTTAATTTTAGTTCCCATTTCGAATGCTTTCGCATAAATTCTTCAAATACATGCTAGTTCGTAAACTTGGTGTTCCTGCCACTGGCTTCATAAAACTTTATGAGCTTCTTTCTCAACATCTTTTATGCCCATTTCACTCTTTTTATTTATGTATGCTTCCACGTATACACCTCTCCACTTGTTTAACATTTTCATGAAGGCGTTATAACGACCTTTCATTGAATCCAAGTCTCTTTCATCAATTTCTTCTGATTTTCCAACTGAGCTTGTTCAAACAATTCTGCTATGCATGCCCATAACAAAGAATCCTTCTGATTCTTGTCACACTTTTTGTCTTCGCTAATAAAACACCAAGGTAATATTAGAGAAAGATCTTCTGCCACACTCCAACTGACATTTTTTTGTTCAGTTTCGAGAATTTGTGCATGTCTTTTGCATATTTTTAAATATATAACGAGAGGTTTTTTGAGTTTTGGGCATCTCCAGAAGTAGGAAATTGAGTAAGATTCGGAGAAAATGACTCATGTGAATAATTTTCAAAATTTGAAAAATTTTTAGAGTTCGATAAATTTTGAGGATTGAGGTAATATTCAAAATTTGGATCCACATGGTATTTGTTGGAAATTAGAAAAAAAAAATAAAAAATAAAAGAGCTTATAAATTTAATAAGGTAGGATTAGGGAAAGAGAAAAAAAGAGAGAGAAAGTGCAATTGTGTTAAAAAAAACCTATCAAATGTGTATCTATTTATAGATAACTAGTACGAATCCCGTGTGATGCACGGGTAAGAATTATTTATTATTATCTATAAATTAAAATTTTTCATTAAATAATAGATAATATTTTTCATATTCGCATTAACTTATGTTGAATATTGAATGATATATTGCCATGTAAAATAAAGATCACATTTCTATATTTTGGTTGTATTGATGGGTTTCCATAGCAAATTATTTTTGATATTATTGTACATTTTTAGTTAGACTGTATTGATGTGTTATTTGAATTGAAATTATTCTTACTCAAAATTAAATATTATATTTGCCTAAATTGAATGTCATGAAATATATGTTATGGATGTTTCAAAATAAAATATTTGTTCTTAAATTGAAAATTTTGTTAAATATTTTTTGGACGAAAATACGAATAGTATGTTACCAAAAATACAGATTATCATGGTATATTCACACGTTGTTACCAAATTAATTTTATCGGAATTATTCGCCAAAAATCTAATTTCATTTTGAAAATCGAGTTTTCTATGTAATAGATAAATATATTATTTTGAAAGTATAGTGAGAATCGAATTTTGTCAAAATTGTGCGAGAAATGAGATCGTTCAACAAATCATTGGAAAAGATGCACCGATAATTTTACTAAGAAAATTAATTTGAAATTTATTCACCAAATGATTGGAAAAGTGGTTATTAAGAAAATGAAAAAGGATAAGGTAACATCTATTTTTAAAATCTTTACCCATTTTTTCTTAAAAAATAGTATGTGAAATTGATTAGCTCCTTTATTTTTTTCCTAATCTCATGTGTTTTTTAAAACATTTCTTATAATAGTAAGTCAAACATTTAATTAAAAAGTCAAAATTAATATTTATGTATTTTTTCAACCACCTTTTAATATCTATATCTATACTCTTATTTATAAAAAGGAAGCAAAAGCCTTCCTTTGCTGACACGTGGCGCTAGAATTCTGTGAGGCCACGTCGGCTCCAAGTAAAACGACGCCGTTTTTGGTGCAAAACGACATTATTCTGCCCACTTCATGCGACGCCGTTTTATGGAAAAAAAAAAAAGTTTATGGAAAAAAAAACAGTCGAGCGATCATAATTTCGCCGCAAATTTTCTCTGCCCTTTCACACACTCTCAACTTCTATCTGTGATTCCTTTTTTTAAGCAGCTGGCGATCAAATTGGNTGTGTTTTTATAAGGGGAGTGGAAAGTGCAAGAATGTTAGGGTTCAATTACCATTGTATTTTCACACAATTAGAAATTGTATGTTGTGTCTTCTATGCTTTTTGTTCTAATTGTATTTTCCCGTTCTGTTAGAGGTTATCATGTGGGATTGAGTCTCCTGGTTCATAAAAGGCTCCAACGACCCTCAAGATAAGTACATTATCGTTGTTCATTTTTGGGTTTTCAAGTTTTTCATCTCCGTGCTTTTATACTGAGAGGTTATAAATTTATTTAGTTTGGTTTTGGTTTTGGTTGCAGTATAAGAGTATGAGATTTTTTCCCTGTTCAATCAAAGTCATCATCTGAAATTTATTTTGCAGTTATGGTTGCTCGAATTTGGCCTTAGATTTGTGAATGCTTTTTTCTTTCTTTACTTTTAGATTAATTTTGCAAATTTTATTTGATAGGATATTATATTCAGATCAGATTGTGTATAATGAGGCTGTAACTTTTATTTCATACGATTTGGTCTTCCTGTTTTCAGAGTGTCAATTAGCAGTACAACTTTCTAATCTCAGAATAGTTTATTTTTTTCTTTTTTTTTTTGTGTGTGGTTACATCTGCTTTATTATCATTGTATAACATAAGAGTATATAAAAGTAAATAAATATAAAAATAAATATAAGATGTTATCTTCAAAGTAATAATTGCCAATATCACTTTTAAGCCTTCTCAGATTTGGCTGCAGGTTTTTTTAACTATTTATTTGTTACAGTCTCTATGTAACTGCTTTTTTTGCAGACAAGTTCTTTCTAGACTTACATATTGATTTGATGTTGCATCCACTAACTATTTTTTATGCATTATTTTATATGGTACATTCATATGGTCTGCTTCTTTTATACTCTTTACTCTTTCATATTTGCTTTGCAAGTGAAAGAAAAATTCTCTGAGGTGCTTATCGAGAAGGTACCATGTTTGCTGTGAATCTAAACTATCTGCTCTTAAGTGATACACATCTACAGAGATCATCTACTTCTCATTGCTTTATTTCTGAGTATTCCAGGAGTCTGTTAGTTCAACTGTAAAAGTGAAACTTAGGGTTTAGTGTTTATGTGCAAAGCGCATGTTTTCTTCTGTTTCATAGTGTTGTCTCATAAAAGATTAATCTTTTTGTGACTGTTTGTTAAGTTTTTCAACTTCAAATTAATATATGTTGTTTCTGTCAACTGTTTGGTAGTTTTACCTGACATAAGAGGACAATATTTTAGTTCAGTGTTTATATGTTTGTGTATAAGGATATGATTACATTAAAATATTTTCAGAACAATCTATATGAATAGATAATTTTAGCTGGACACTAATTATCAATAGGACACTTTAGAATACATTTTAGACAATGAAATCATTTTTTTCTGACTTAAGTACTTATATATGTGCTTTGCTTACAATGAACACTGAAATTTTTGGAACTTTTGGGTAGGTTAAGGTGTACTTTATAAGTGTCAGACTGGTGATCAAGAAACTTTGGATTCTGGAAGACATAATAAAAAGAAAGACTTCTTTGTTTATTGCTTTCAGGTCAGCAATTTCTACACCACAACTACTTTTCTTATTATGTTCATTATATCGTAATCTCCTCTTATGTGTGTTTAATAAATTATTTCCTGGTTATTTTTGCTAACTTCATGCATGGTAATTGCATGTAGCTGAAATTATTGAGGTAAGTTCTTGCATCTTGCTGTTGTTTTGCCTTAAGTATTAAAACTACTTAATAATTGTACTGCTTGCATAAAAAACTTAAATTGTCGACAATATAGATTAGTCTATAGTGGATTTACACTAAATAAGAAAAAAAAGATTTGTATTGTTTTTTTTTAATATCTCTATCGAATTTATATAAACTCCTGCTATTCTCTGTTAATATTTTTTGGTTAATTTATGTGATAGTGTGTTTTGTAAAGATTCTAAGGTTGGAAACATAGTGTAATGAACATGTCCGACTTAAATAATTCCTTTAAAGGGAGTAGTAGTAACAAACCCATGACTTCTAGGAAAAGATATCAGCAAATAGCAATTGAAAAATGGAAAAACAAAAAAAAAACGTACAACATTAACAATTGATCCTATGTTTTCAGACCAGCAAAATGATGCACTCACTTTCAGTAACAACTCAGTAAATAATAACAAAGAAATGCATATTGATAAATTAACCAAACCTATCAACCAAGAAATCCAACATAAAATAGAGCCTTCTTTAAGCCATAGTCAATTAATCTTTCATTCACATGCATCCAACGAAACACTGCTACAGTCTTTGAATTATTCTGAATCTGCCTTACCATCTCCTAACCAAACATATAAGTCAATCGCTATTCAAAAATGGAGAGGTAAAAAATATAAACAACCATTTACTCAAAAACATCCATCTGTGTATAAAGATAAATATTCTAATCATAATCATAGTGAATCTCTTCCAACATATAAAAGTATTCGCTTCGAAAAATGCACTTCGAATGTAAACATAGGTAATCCATATATGCTACAAACTTCAATTCAATCCAGCGATAATTTACGCCATCTGCACGTAGTTGATGAAAATACAACATCTTTTTCACAACCTACAGGTAATAGTTTCCATTCAATTTTTTACGTCTCCCAAAAATTTAAGTCGGATATTACTTTAGCACAAAGATTTGGGGTCTAATGATAAAATACTTATAACAGGTAGCCCTGCTAATAATACATCAGGATCTGCAGGTCCACTTCAAATTTCAGAATACTTGTCAAATTAATACAAAATATTATAAATAGTACATGGGCAACAGTAACTAAATACATTTGCATTTGCATTATAGGTAAACATAAAAAAGTGTGCCAGGGGATTTTGGATGACATTGCAGGTGAGCCTTTTGTATTAACTAAAAGTAAAAAATGCCCTTATTGTAATGCTCTCAAATTTCAATATGAAACGAGTAAGTTCTGCTGCTCAGATGGTCGTATAAAACTAGCAAGTCACTCAACACCAGATGTTCTTAAAGAACTTTTGTTTTCATCATCAGAAGAAGCTAAATTATTTAGAGACTGTATACGAACTGTTAATAATCAATTTGCATTTACATCATTGGGAGTGAAGTGCGATAAAAATTTAACAAAGCGTAATCAAGGAATTTATACTTTTAAAATACAAGGGCAAATGTATCATTTCTTGAATGATTTAGAAGCATCACAAAATCTACAGTTATATTTTCATGATACTGAACATGAAGTTGCCAACCGATTTAAAGCCTGCCCTAGAATATCTGAGTCTATTATTGAAAAAGTTATGTATGTTCTTAGAGACAATCCATACGCCAAATTTTTCAGAACACTTAATGAGATAACAAATTTTGATGATTATAAAATCACTTTAAAGACTTTTCCTGAACTTGATCAAAGAGTTTACAACAAGCCACAAACATCTCAAGTAGCTGCATTATGGCTTGATATTGAAGACAATCAAGAACCATCTGAAAGAGATATAAGAATATATAACCGTAGTGGCATTCCGCATAGAATACAATACTGTTTTGGTTGCTATGATCCCCTTCAATATCCTTTACTTTTCCCTTTTGGCGAACATGGGTGGCATCAAGGAATAGAAAAATTAAGAACCACTGTCTCAAAAAAGGCAGCACAAACTTATGCATCAGTGCCTATAATTTCACCTTCAGATATGGAATCTGCTGAAGATTTAATTGAAGCTGAAAATGGTAAGTTCATAACTAGACACCTGCAACTTCGATTGTTGTGTTATAAAAAGTTACAGAGTAGTTACTTAAATAAGATAATTCTAACGTATATAATATATTCTGCTTTCAGTGAATCTTAACACGCTCGGGGGTCGAAATTTCGTTTCCATGAGAGATTACTATGCCTACAAATTACAAATAAGAGATAATGATGGGTCCTGCCTGTTAAATTTTGGAAGATTGTTTCAACAGTATATAGTTGATGTATATGTGAAAATTGAGTCACAGAGATTAGACTTTTTCAAAAAGCAACAAACTGAAATTAGACAAGAAATTATGCAAGGTATACAGGATAGTCTAAATGCAGGAGAAACAAATGCATCAAAAATTGGGCAAAGAATTTTTTTGCCAGCTGGTTTTATAGGGGGTCCAAGAAATATGAAAAAGAGATACTTAGATGCAATGTCTTTAGTACAAAAATTTGGAAAACCTGATATATTTTTAACTATGACATGTAATCCTAATTGGCCTGAAATAAAAGAAATCTTAAAACAAAACGAAGAATCCCAAAATCGACCGGATTTAGTAGCTAGAGTTTTTCATGCTAAACTTGAAGAATTGAAAAAAGATATTCTAAAAAAACACATCTTTGGAGAAGTAGTGGCATATACATATGTAATAGAATTTCAAAAAAGAGGTCTCCCACATGCTCATATGTTAATCATACTAGCAAACATAGATAAAATGTATAGACCTGAAGAATTTGATAAAATTGTCAATGCTGAAATACCAAATAAACATTTAACTCCACATTTGTACAATATGGTCAAGAAACATATGATGCATGGGCCTTGTGGAGAATTGAATGAAAATAATTCGTGTATGACCAAAAACAATAAATGTAAATTTAATTATCCAAAACAATTTTCAGATCGAACTTTACAGGTAAGCAATTCATATCCAAAGTATCAACGTTCAAATAATAATGTTGCAGTCAAAGTTAGAGGCTATATGTTAGATAACAGATGGGTGGTTCCATATAACCCATATTTACTGGCAAAGTTTAATTGTCATATTAATGTAGAGATTTGTTCCACCATACGAGCTGTGAAATATATTTATAAATATATCTGTAAAGGCCACGATAAAATTGCATTTCACATAGACACATCTAATCAAAATATACAGGTAGATGAAATAGAACAATATAGAACTGCACGTTGGGTTTCTCCACCAGAAGCTGCATGGAGGATTTTCCGATTTCCAATTAGCGAAATAAAACCTGCCGTTATTAATTTGCCTGTCCATTTGAAAAACTATCAAAAAATCAATTGTAAAAAAAACGATAGATTAGAAAGAATAATTAATAACCCAAGAAATCATAAAACTATGCTTACAGAATTTTTTTATATGAATAGAACAGATTCATATGCACAAGAACTAAATTTATCATATGTCAAATTTCCTGAATATTTTGTTTGGCTAACTGAAGAAAAAAAATGGAAAAAGAGAAGTGGAAGAGATTAAATAGGTAGAATAGTCACTGTGCATCCTAATGAAGGCGATAGGTATTATCTGAAACTTCTTCTGCTTCATGTTAAATGCCCAAAATCCTTCGAAGATATCAGATCTTTTAATGGAAAAATTGCCGAATCAAATCATGAAGCTGCTTTTTTGAGAGGCTTATTACAAGATGATAACACGCAAGAACAATGTCTAAAAGAAGCAGAAGCTTTTAAAATGCCATATGAAATGAGGAGACTATTTGCTAACTTACTTGTTTATTCATGTCCTAACAATCCTAGAGATTTATTTAATAAATTCGAAGTAGCTATGTCTGAAGATTTTTCAAGAAACTCAAACTTGAGTGCCATAGATATTAAAAAAAAAGTTTTCCAACAAATAAATGATTTTTTAGAGTCAATGGGAAGAAGTATTCATTCATTTAACATCTTGCCAGATAATGTAACCTTACATATTGAAGAAGATAACAGAGAAATAATTGCTGAGAAAATATTATTGTTTGTGAAGAAGATTTAAATGCTATATCATTACTTAATAAAGACCAAAAAGAGGCTTTTACTATAATACTAGACCGTGTGTATAGTGGAAAACCAGGAGCATTTTTTATTGATGGCCCAGGTGGTACAGGAAAAACTTTTCTTTACAGAGCTTTGTTGGCTGACATTAGATCGAAAGGTTATATAGCCTTAGCAACTGCTACTTCAGGTATTGCCGCTTCAATACTACCAGGTGGTAGAACAGCCCACTCACGCTTTAAAATCCCAATAGATCTATCAAAAGGAAATTCATGTAAAATTAGTAAACAAAGTAATTTAGAAAACTTGATACGTGAAAGCAAACTAATTGTGTGGGATGAAGCACCAATGGCTAAAAAAACATCAATAGAAGCATTTGATCGTATGCTCAAAGATTTAACAGACTCACCTGAAATCTTTGGTGGTAAAGTTATTGTTTTTGGCGGCGACTTTAGACAAATTTTACCTGTTGTTTGCAGGGGAAATAAACACGATACCGTAAATGCATGCATTACAAATTCATATATCTGGCCAATGCTACAAAAAATTCGACTAACGGAAAATATGAGAGCCCGATTTGACCCTTTATTTACTAAATATTTGTTACGAATAGGAAATGGTGTAGAACCCACATGTAGTAACAATTCAGTGCGTTTACCTCCTTCGCTTATATTGGGTGATGCTAATACAGAAGATGCTCTTGAACAACTAATTGCTATAATTTATCCTGATTTGCAAACTACTCCAGTACAAAATGGCCACTATGGAGATAAACAAAATGATACAAATCCGAGTTTTCAAATGAACAGGGCAATATTATCTACTAAAAATAGATTTGTTGATGACATAAATAACAAATTAATTAATGCCTTTTCAGGTGAAATGGTGGAATATCTCAGTTTTGATGAAGTAGATAATCCTATTCATAAAGGTCTTTATGAAGATATAATAAATTCTTTAACCCCAGGTGGAATGCCCCCTCATAAATTACAGTTAAAAGTAAATGCTCCTGTTATGCTACTTAGAAATTTAGATCCTACTGAAGGCTTGTGTAATGGAACACGACTTATATGTAAAAAATTAAGTCGAAACATTATCCATGCACAAATAGCTGTGGGAGACTTCAAAGGGAAAAACGTTTTTATTCATAGAATTCCATTGAAGCCTTCCAATGATGACCAAGTGCCTGTGGCTTACACAAGAACACAATTTCCTATTAGGCTATGTTTTGCTATGACTATTAATAAAGCTCAAGGTCAAACACTAGAATCAGTCGGTATTTATTTAAGGGAACCTGTTTTTTCACATGGACAACTATATGTAGCATTGTCTCGTGCAAGACAATCATCAGACATTAAGTTTGTAATCAAACCGCCTTTTTTCAGCCCACATGAATTTGACATCACCAAAAACGTGGTTTACAATGAAGTTTTAGAGGCAGCTTCAATAATACAATGTACTTAGATGCACTTTAATTTTATTTGAAAAACACATTTCATTTCTGCATAAATTAACTTATATTAAATACCATATATTTTTGCTAACTACCTCTACCTTCTATTACAAATTTCTACAGGTGACAATGTCGAGGATATATCTGCCGATTAAGGAAATTACGGAAAACACCAACAACTGGACTGCGCTTATCCAGGTTGTTGAGAAGCCACCCGTTCATCAAAGCAAAAATGATTCAACGATGCATTATCGCAGATACTTATTCACAGATGAAGAGGTGCATAATTACTCGACACATTTACTTTGTTAATTTAACCTAATAATGATTTGCTTAGATGTTACTAAATAATCATCATTACATAACAGGGCACAAAAGTTGCTGCAGTTGTTTACAACACTGACATCGACGAATTTGCACCACCGTTGCTCATGCCATACAAAAGATACTACGTTTCCGGAGCAAAAGTACGTCCAGAGATACCACTGTATCAGGTTGGTGATTACAAGTACAAATGGACTCTGGTCAAAGGTACAAATGTTGAAGAATATGAAGAACCCCTGCCCCCACAACTTCCGTGCTCAATTGAAATTCATCCGTTTGCAAATTTGCACAAATATGCTGATACAGAGAATCCCAGGAGTAAGATTTTATATAGTTTCATTTATAACCAATAAAAAAACAAAGATCTCTGAATACATTTTTTACTGACAATTCCTACAAATTTGTAATCTATCCACAGGCTTACTTGCAGTTGTTGTTCGTGCTTTTCCAATAAAGACTATTGGTGCTAACACAACACGCGAACTAATCATTGTCAACGAAGAGTGAGAAACGAAATTAATTGAATGAAGCACAAACAAAATATATGCATGCAGATTATTATTTAACTCATTATTTGTTTATTCTGCAGAATGAAACCAATGCTTCTTACACTATGGAATCAGTTCGAGACAGACCACGGTACAACACTGGCTAACACAATTGCATCAGCTAACATTCTCCTCGTTATGAGAAGCCGAGTGACCACATTTCATGGTATGATTTAGATTAATAGTGTTAAAAATACAATTTACTTAAATACCAACACTTACTTAAAACAACAACTTGGAAATCAAGGATTGTCGTTATCGACTAAAGTAGGGACTTGCTTGATGGTTAATCCACCTATAGTTGCCGCAGCCGATCTCAAACAGTGGTATGTTCTAACCTTAATTCTCATATAAACCTATAAATTTACATGTATATCTATTTATATAAAGAAAACTCCATTACAGGTATATTCAGAACAAAGCCAATGTTGCAAAGCTTATCGATGAAGGAGAATATAAAAACACAGACAAATTATACCCATGGCCTGAGAGCAATGATATAATTACTGTGCAAAAGTCAATGGCATCCCTCAAATATGTAAGATCTCAAATCCCAACAATACAAATAGTCAATTAAATCAAGCATACATGTTATTGCATTTACCGTCGGCACTTAATATGTTTACTCCATTCTTCTAATTCTTTGTGCATTATCACCTGACTCAGTTAAAAAACTACTGCAGTAAAGAAAGGATTCTATGTTTGTGTTTATATCAAACAACTAAAATGCAGATTACAGTTATGCTAATCAGACTTTTTATATAGTAATTGGTGTTTCTGATATATGCCTAAATTCTTTAAGGTAACACTTATTAGTAGCATTGTAGTTCATGGCAATAGGCAAATTAAATTTCCTTTTGTATCCTGTCAATTATTTCAAAATAATGTCTTTTAGAATAACACACTATTGAGATGTAAAGAAAAGATTACAAATTTTTCTTACTGTTTACTATCTCAAATTCTCTGTAATTGTATAAACATTTTAAATCCAGTAATGTAATCGAATATGAAAAAGTATCACTGGATAATATTATTTTTTTTTATTTTTCAATTTTGTCGTTCCCACTAAACTTAATGAAAAAAAACATGTTCCATCCAATCATTTATACTTGGTAATTATGCAATGTTGTATATCAAATGTAAATACTTATCCAACTGCTAGAATTGTTACATGCTTGAATTATTAGTTGCCAAAGATAAAATTTAAAGGCTTAAGTCTGTATATTCTCAATATTTGTTTCAGACGAAGACTTGTTGGATAAGTGGAAAAATCAAGCTCGCAGGCGACAACAAATCTTTATGGTCAGCCACGTGCAGCAACTGCCGCAAGAATTACAATATGCCGCCAAACACGGCAATGAAATGTCGAAGCTGCCAGGCAAATACTTACGTTGAAGCAAGGTACACAATTCTCATAATACTTATTATTACAATAAAGCACTATAATCTTACATGATGTTTAATAAATAATTTTTTTTTAAAAAAAAAATAATAGGTGTCGGATTCCAATGGTGATTAAAGATGAAACAGGAACTTTATATGCAATGATCTATGGGACTGATGCAGAGAAAATTATCCCATTCAGCGGGAATGATTTGTATGAAGCAGAGAAAAATGTTAGTATTCTCTTCGCTGAATTTTTAAATGATAAAAGCAATATATTGGTTATAGTCATTAGTAAAACACATTACTTACAAACTAATCAGAATAAATGTTTAAGTCTTCTTCACAACACATAATGTGCTTATAGATTTGCATTCCTTTTATGTTTACACTCACTTAAAATGACTATACTCAATATGCTTTCGTTCTGCAGGGCCAAGACTTAAAAGGTGAAATTGAAGCATTAATAGAAAAGCACAGAGTTGTTTGTTTCATTAAGTATACCGAGTCTGCTTATCATACAATTCTAAAGCTCTATACCGCTGACGACATGAACACCGAGAAGAATATGCTTGAAGACCAACCCCCCAGAAAAGACACACCCAGTTCATTATCACCTCAGGTGCAATAAACTACAATTACAATTCAGACTTCTTCACAGTCTTATTTAATCAATAACTTACTGTAATTCTTCTATTTTATAAAACAGGTTGTGGAAAAGCAACTCTTCACCCCAACACTCAAAAATGTACTCCAGTCTGTTTCCATGAAAATTGAGAAAGATCCAAGCATAGGAAGTTCAGAAACACTTGTTAAGAAACGCATCAACTTTGAAAGCCAACCAACAGCCTCTTCCTCAATCACAACTGCCGCGCCATCAAAACAAGCTTCACCAAAATCAAGCCAGTTCAATCCTGAAACACATGCAGATCTACCTGCCAGCCCTTCAAAGAAAAGTCGACCCAAGATGGATTGACGCCTCGACACCTCCAGCTTTTGACTTTTGGCTCACCACCTCAAGCTTTTGACTTTTGAACTAGAAAAACATGACGAATGGATGCTTCTTTTGTGTGCAAATTCGAAATTTGAAGGATTAGAAAAACCTAGCTAAAAACTTATATTTTTGTGGTCAAATCCTTTACAGAATTAGAAACATCTATATACATATAGATGCTTTTGGATTCTGTAAAAGGAAAATACTCAATGTGCTATGCTAATGACTATGCTTTTGTATATGAATATGCTTTTGTGTATTGTCACAGACTACTATAGTCCCAATATCTTTTGATCATCCAATACTGTGTCTTATATTTTGCAAGCTTCATATAAAATTAAATACATAAACTTGGGCCAGCTGTGCCTTTCAGAGCACTACACTCCTAGTATTAGTATAGATTTGAGTAACTTCAAATTGTGATTTGATGATAAGATAAGTCAAAATGCTTTGAATATTTAATTAGATTTTTTTCGCGTGTAGAAAGATTGACCGAGATAATGTACACTTTCTCATTAAATGAATTTCTATTAGTATTATAGCATGATAATAAAATTATATTATTATATTATTCAATGTTAAATATTATGGACTCTTATAGTAATTATGTTAATAAAACGTGTTGTTTAGTATTATGATGACCGAGTTAATGTACACGTGGTGTTTAAATTAAGATAAGATAAGTGTACGTGAATTAAATTTTAAATTATTTGGTTTATTTGTTTAGAAGTTTAAATTTGCTTTCAATTACATGAATTAAGAAGTTTTTATTAGATGTTTGATAAGAATTATAATGATAATGATATAAATTTAAAAATATGAGTTTGAGAAACATCAAATTCTGATTTGATGATAAGATAAGGTTAAAAGTTTTGAATAATAAATTATTTGGCATGTGTGTCCTAATGAAAAGTGATGAGACGGTAAATTCAAATTATAAATTTAAATAAATTAAAATATTGAAATAATGATAAGATAAGTCTGGATGAATTGGAATTTTCATAGCAAACGTTAGACCTACATATTTAATGTTGGGTTACTGTTTCTGTTCATAGTTTAATTGATTCAAATATCAAATTTTTAATTAATTTGATTAAGATCTGTAGTTATAATTATGTTGTTTAAAGTACACTTTTATTAGGAATTGTGTTGTTATTATAATTTATTTTAACAATGTATTTTTTTGTTAAAAGTAATTTATGTCCTCTCTTATAAGGTTTTTATTTTTGTATGGTTCCTATTAAAACATATATTTGTATTGTATTATTTCAATTGTTAGCTATCTAATGTCAAGTGTAATATTAATTTTAAACTGAAGAAATTGAAATCAAGTGTTTTGATTTATTTCAAACTCTTAAGTTCAGGTTCTCGATTGTCTTTCGGGCTCCATATTTGTATTGTATTATTTGAATTGTTAGCTATCTATATTTATATTTAAGTTGAAGAAATTAAAATCAAGAGTTTTGATTTGATTCAAACTCTTAAGTGCACATTCTCAAGTGTATTTCGGGCTCCATAGCAATTAAATATTAAAGTTAAATTGCACTGAAATCATGTGTTTTGATTAAATTCAAACTCTCAAATGCACGTTCTCAAATGTATATTGGCCTCTATTGCAATTAAATAGTATTAGATTTAAATTGTAGAAGCTGAAATCAAGTGTTTGGATTCAAGTGAAACTCTTAAGTGTATCTTTTCAAATGTCATTAATTTTAAAAGCATGTATTTCGGTAACTCACAAACCTCTAACAGAAATCAAGTGTTTAGTTTGAAGTCAAACTCTTAATCACGTTTTCAAATATAAACTAATTGGAATTTTATTAAATTAAAAATCATATATTACGGTAATTGAAAGCATTTATTTCGGTTTTTTTTTGTTTTATTAAATTGTCTATATATAGTATGTCAAATTAATTATTAATTTGGTCAAAAGTTACTATAAATGATTTAAACAACAATCTTTTTATATATAGATAGATGCAAAAATACGAATTTTGATATTTTTTTTATTTTATTTTTATATAAAGTAACACCAAAAATTTAAATAATCTGTAAACCATATCTTTAAAAAAATATTCAATAGGAATGAAGTGTCTCATTCTCTTGCAATTGACCGGTTACGATTGAAGGTCACATTGTGACTTGGATCGCCTCAAATCCACCTTTTCTTTTGTCTTATCCGCACGACCCATGGGTTGGGTCACGAATAAAATCAGCCTTAGGGGTTACTGAATATTGTCATAATAAAATATTTTATTAAGGCATTATTTTAATCTCTTTGTGGCATTATATAGTTGATTTGATTTAACTTCTTTGTAGAAAGTGCAGAACACTTTAATTTAAAGAGAGATTGAATTCAAAATAAACTTATGGGGGTTATGTCCAATTGAACTTTATTATTTTTGCACTTAAAATATCTTATTGTTCATGTAGAGGGTATTAAAGTTTTTTCATGTAGAACTGTTACTAGACATCGCCAAAAGCGGTTCAATGAATCATAGATTTCGGATCGATTCCATGACTGATGGTTCTGGGCTGACCTGGTTCACTAAAAAAATAAATAAACATAAGAATAATAAATTTTTTTAAAAAAAAATGCCGAGTCGCCCGTTTCAGTTCCGATTCGAAACTGGCTCGGCGGTTCAAAAAGTATATACATGTGGCCAGAAACTGGCCAGATCAAAACACGGGTTCGGTTCAAAGTCCGTTGACCACCGGCCGATTTTGGGCCAGTTTGGGTCGAAACGGCGGGCTAGTTCGGCCTGGGGTCATGTCTAACTGTTACAATGAGGTGCACTTCATTCATTTCATGAAGTGCATCCACCAGGATTGATTTGGAACGATGGCAACTACTATAGCTATGTTTTGTATGATCAGGTGATAAGGTAGCTGATATCTGATAAATTAACGTATGACTAAAAAATTAGTTAATATGAATTAGCTTATGATTGAAAAAACAGCTGATATGATAAAAGTGTATGATAAAATTGACTGATAAGCCAGTTGAAATAAAATATTCAGCGCATTTATTTGTAAAACTATCAAAAAAGAGTTATGATATAAACTGGAACAATTTTTTAGTCTAAAAAAAATTATATGAATTATACATAAAACTTATAAACTATAATCCAACTCATTACCCAAAACACTAATGGCGTGCTTGGATACAAATACATCTGCTCAAAACGAGTTTTTTTTATTAACCAGCGTTAATTTTTTAAAAAAAATAATATTGTTAGTTGTTAATGAGATTTAGAGTTTATGTTAAATTAATATTTAAAATAAAATAATTAAATTTGATTTGATGTAAATATCGGAATAAATGATGTGAAATGATGGTAAGTTAAAATTATGTGTGTGTGAATGAATAGTTAATTAAAATTGATTTGATCTGCAAGAATGATTGATATTACTTAATTATCTCGATAATATCTATATATACTGAAAGAGGTTGTTAGAATCATCTAAAATAGTAACTTTGACTTTGTAATTAAATTGGTTGACTTACTATTAAAGGAAATATAATAAAAAATAAATTATACCTACCTATTGCAAATCGTTCAATTTGGTTAATAACATGACTTTCTATATAAATAAAGTTGTATCGAATTTGAACATTATTTTGTGATAATTATTCTCCGATTCTTTATATTAGCTACGAATCACTGCAATTTCTTATTATTTTGGTAACCAACCATATACCGTGATTTTCTACATGTCTTAAAAAAGCGATTATTAAATAAAACTATTATTTGAATATGCATGATAAAATCTCAAATATAATTACGAAATAAAAATTGAAAATTAGTTATGAAAATTTTATTATGATATTTATCACAACGTTACAATAGAATCTTATTTACCAACCTCAATAATAAATCACGGTGATTTCTTATTCATTTGGTAACCAATCATATATAAAAAAAAAAATTTTTTGATGTTATTAAAAATTATTAAAATTTAAACTTTAAAATAATATATATCACTTTTTTTTTTTTAATTAATTGTGGGTTACATTATTTGGCACAATTTTTTAAGATTAGCATAACTTAGTTTCAAATTTACATATTATAATAACGCATGAGTAAGGTAATATAGGAAGAGAAACATTATGTGTGTATTATCTATTGATAATGTTTGAGTATGTTAAATAGTTATTATTTTAATTTTAAACATAAACTTGGAATGTCATCTATTTTATAATGGGTGAGTCAAAACATATAAAACATATGTTAAATTAATATATACCATAAAATGAAAGAAAAAAATATTAACATTCAAAACTACTTTTATGCTAATCAATATTTTTTCATAGTTTTGATATATGCAATTTTTAATTATTGCCACATGCGCACGGGCTACATACTAATCTATAGTAATATAAAGTGGTTGTTGGAAAAATATATAAATAGTACATTTGACTTAAAATAAATACTTGACTTACTAGCAAATAAAATCACACCTGTGATTAATGGTACCAAATTTGGTTATTTTGATAGGATATTGCCAAGCCCTTTTTTAGGTAACTAAATTGATCCTTTTTCTATTTCCTAATTAAATCTTTATGTATCTCTTTAAATTTTCAAATTTTAAGGTTTTGAAAATACAAACCATTGGTCCATTGATATCCCATAAAATTTGGAAGGCATTGAATTTGAAAAATGTGAGATTTGAACATGATACATATATTAAAACGTATGAATATATTTGTAGTATAAAAAAACTAATAATTTTGGTAAATCAAAATCAATTGATATTCCATAAATAATAAGCGTATTAATTGAATTTCGTATCCTTTTTTTCTTTGAAAAAAATAATAATCTATTATATATAATAGGAATAGAGATTTACTGAAGAAAAAAAAACTAAAACCCCATAAAAAAAATTCATTATTACTATTATTTGTACATTTTTTCGAATCTTAAAAAACAAAAAAAAAGGGGAGGCTATCTTTCAATTTGAAATTCAAATTATGAAAACATATGATTAATATAGGAAACATCTGATTTTATATTCACTGCTTGATTTATTTTCAAATTCAAACGCAAATTAGCTATGAAATCAATCATACAATATTCACAGATAATTAACCCCATAATCTTCTTGTATTTACCATAATAATAAGATATAGCCACAAACAATAATATACTTAATTTCATGTATTGACAACATGTGATTTGATATTATCGGATTAAAATAATTAACCACATAAAATTTTGATATTTACCAAAATAATGAAATACAACCACATACATATATTATACTTAATCTGGTATTCTTCTAAATGGTAATTACCAAAGCAAAAAAATATTTGAATTTATAACTGGCAGTTGATTTATAATTTGAATTACAAATTCATTCAAACATTTAAAGGAAAATATCATAAAAAAAATATTTTTTGATTTCATTTTATCTTAACTTACAATTCTAATAAACATTAAATTAATTACATCAATAAATAATTTTAATATACATTAAATCATTATCATTATATAAAGAAAGAATATTACTTCTATAAGTATTATAAATAATAATGACATTATAAGACAATAAATTTTTGAATAAAATAATATTTGAGTATTATGATAAACCAAAATTTGTAAAATTATTATTTCTTCTATATAAGAAAATAAATATATATGTTAAAATATTATTTATATTAATATAAACGGGTCAGCAGGCTAATATATTATTATAACGTTTCAATAATAATGTTCTAAGGTACGAACCTCTCGTTCATCGCACGAGATTCTCACTAGTTAAAGATAATGAAATTGAATTAAAATCGAGTGAAATTTTG
>BKCP01004450.1:91765-112507 GCA_008636005.1 Striga asiatica | reverse complement strand
ATAGGGTAGTTTATATATATAAAAAATAAAAAAAATAAAATGGACAAAAAAAAAACAAAAAAAAAAAGTTGTGGACAAAAATAAAAATCACGTATTTTCATATACGTTTTTTCAATTAAAATTATTTAAAAAACGTATTTTGGTAATACGTTTTAAAATTATATTTGTAAAATGTTATTTTTTTAACAATTGAAAAAAAGTATAAAACGTATTTCCATAATAAGTTTTAAAAAAATTAATAAATAAAAATTGTTTTGATAATCGTCTTATATTTTAAAATTAATGAACAAAAAATTAATATGTAGTACGTATTATGTTTCGGGTTCGTTTGGGCTCGTCTGAACTCGGAATTGAGTTCCGTTTTCTCCTATACGTAGCTAATGAACCCCTGTATTCAATGATGCTTGCATGGCCAAACTATTCTTGAAATCATATTCTCCCAAAGCTCTTGACCTATACATTAAACGTGTTTCGCGCGACTTTGCTTTTTTGGCCCGTTCGACTCGTCCAAGCTCGAAATTGATTTCCGCTTCTTTCTATATGTCGCCAATGAAATCTTCTACACAACCATGATTTCTCGGTCGATTTTCAGGCTACTTCTATTCCTCACGAGCTAAATAATTAACAAATCACCCATTATATAAATAGATGGTCCATGAATGATTTGTTAATGGGTGATTTGTTAATTATTTTAGCTCCGTTAGAAATAGATTTAACCCAAAAATTGACCGGGCATTCATTGTTGTGTAGACGGGTTTGTTGGCGACATATAGGAAGAAACGAAACTCAATTACGAGCTTGGACGAGTCTGAACGGGAAAAAAAAAGCAAAGTCGCGCGAAGCACGTTTAATGTGTAGGTCAATAAATTTAGGAGAATATGATTTCAAGAGTAATTTGGCCATGCAAGCATCATTTTTAATTTTTTTATAACTTAATTCCTAATTCAATTTTTTTTTTTTTTAAGTTCGATTGGGTGGCCTATGAACAGTACCTAAGGATGGTACTATCCAGGATGAGCGCACAGAAGATCAACATATTTGGATGTATAGGGGGTGGATCTTCTATTGGAACATACGTGAAATCCACTTGACTGATAAGGTTCTCCGTCAGTTTGGGTGTCAGCAGTCCATACCCAAAAATCCGATGATTATGGGAGACACACCACAAAGGCCAGGGAATGACTGTGAGGGAATTTGGTGACTGGGCCGCCTTTCATTCACAGTTTACCAAGGGATGAGTCGATGAAAGAGAACAAAATGTCCTCCAAGATGCCCATGTGGATCACTTCCTACAGGCTGAGGAGGGTTAAATTGATTGGTTTTACACTAGGACTGTGAGACTCATCAGTGACCCTACCAAGTGCACGGTGGTCCAACAGGACGGCGGCTATTAGACAATTGCCGAGCCAGAGAAGTGCGATGTACGTGTTCATAATTTGTGGTTCTTTTATTATTTTTTTGGTGTTTCATACTAATTACTTTGAATTTTATTTTCAGACTCAAGCCCTAGAGGAGGTTTATAACTTGTTAACGAATATTCAAGACATATTTCATACACTCCCTCCAGGGGCGCATGGCGCATGCCAACAGTCCTACAACATTGCCTATAGTTCTCTGACTGTTGAAGGCCAAAAGGTCACACATGGGGCGTCGTTCAGTCAAGTTCTATCCGACAAGGACTACGTCTCATCCCAGAGTGCACAGTCACACAGGGCGAGGCATCAACCCGCTGCCAACATTGGTGGAGGTAGAAGACGTCGTGACCGCGAATGACAACAACGCCCGTTCAGACTCGTGTAAGCTCAAAACTGAGTTCTGTTTCTTCCTATATGTCGCCAACAAACCCGTCTGCACAACCATGTTTGCCCAGTCAATTTTTGGGTTAAATCTATTCCTCACGGGGCTAAATAATTTACAAATCACCTATTAACAAATCCTCTGTGGACCATCTATTTATATAATGAGTGATTTGTTAATTATTTAGCCCGTGAGGAATAGATTTAGCCCAAAAATTGATCGGGCAATTGTGGTTGTGTAGAGAGTTCGTTGGCGACATATAGGAAGAAGCGGAAATCAATTTCGAGCTTGGACGAGTCCGAAACGTCCCCAAAAAGTAAAGTCGCGCGAAACACGTTTAATGTGTACGTCAAGAGCTTTGGGAGAATATGATTTCAAGAATAATTTAGTCATGAATGCATCATTAAATAGAGGGGCTCTTTAGCTACGTATAGGAAAAAACGAAACTCCATTCTGAGTTTAGACGAACCCAAACGAGCCCAAAACACAAAACACATACTATATATTAATTTTTTTATTCATTAATTTTAAAACTTAAAACGAATTATATAATACGTTTTAGTTTTTAATTATTTGTAAACGTATTTTGGTTATACGTTTTACAAATAATTAAGAACTAAAACATATTTTGATAATACGTTTTAGTTTTAAATTATTTATTTAGTTCTTAATTATGTGTAAAACGTATAACCAAAATACGTTTTATTTATTAATTTTTTAAAACGTATTATGTGAATACGTTTTATTCTGTAATATGAGATTTTACAGTAAAATGTATTTCGAGAATACATTTTACACTTTAACACGTATTCACAGAATACGCCCTTTTTATTTTTGTCTATATTTTTTTTTTTTGTCCAGTTAATTTTTATTAGTGTAAAAAATTCCTAACAGATTAGTTGCACACGGCCCGCGTATAAGCTACGCCAAGAAATTCATGGTGGAGCCACTGACGAACCCCATCTGGTGGATCATGTAAGAAGTGATACCCCATCGATCCATCCGCAGCGAAGGAAGCCAAATGGTCAGCTGCAAAATTCACTTCACAGCATATATGTTTTACTTTAGCGTTCCAAGGTCGACCGAGTAGTTTTTTTATGCCCAACACTAGGCCTATGTTCACTCCTGGTGTATCATCAAGGCATCTTGTAAATCCCACTACACTCTGATTGTCTACTTCCGCTTCGACTTGTCGAAACCCTAAATACCAGCCAACGTGAGACTCTTAAATAAACCCCATAATTCTGCAGCCATTATCGAGCAAGCCCCGGTTTTAATTGTAAAACCCCCTTTCCATTGCCCATACTCATCTCTTATGAGGCCACCCGCAGTCCTTAGCCCCGTCTTCGCATTGAAAGAAGCATCAGTGTTGGCTTTAACCCATCCCGCTGAAGGTTTCTCCCACCGTATCCATTTCGCCATTCGCACCCGGCCCGACCCCCCAAGTTTCCTATCACTATCAATAATCCCCTCAAGGCCCGCAACATAAGCAGAAATTTCATGCAGCCACCCCAAATATGTTCTCCACACATACACTCGATCAGGGGCGGAGCCACTTATAAAGTGGTTAGGGTTGTAGCCCAGGTTGATTTTTAAGCCACCACTAAATACTCCCTCTTATTTTTATTATCTGTCATCCTAGCTTAATTAATCATTTGTTAAATAAATGTCGTTTTGGCTATTTTGTACATATTTTTCCATCATTACCCTCATCTAACTAATAAATACACTACGTCTTTTCATAATCACTCTCCATCTTTTCTCAAAACATCAATCTCTATCCTCATTAATGAGGGTTATTATTGGCAAAAAAAAAATTCTTAATTATTGTGCAACTTCTCAAAACGACATTTATTAAAAATAAAAGGGTGTATATAAATTCTTATTTTATTTTGAAATTAGCCTTGCCAAATATTTGAATCCCGTACACAATTCTATTCATTCTACTGAACATACTTTTTGAAATGAAAAGTCTAAAATAATAGTCCAAGAATACCCATTGTAATGGCTTTTNACTATTGATAATTATTGATATAAAAAGATGTTTTAAAAAAAAATCCAGGTTATTATTATATATTAACATGTTACTTTAAAAAGAATAATTAAGAGTGATATAGGGTCTTTAAGATTTTAGTTATGATTTATAAGTAAAATTATATTCTTTTTATCAGTAGATTATGATTTTTTTTTTTCTGATTTTGTTTTTAACATTTAATTTTTCTCTTGCACCCATTCAAATACTAATACCATTTGTTGGATTCAAATTGATGAGAATGATCAAAATGCAAGGCATTTCACAACGTAAATATACATTTTTAAAAATTAGACACGTTCTCGTTTATGAAACAACCGAATTGTAACATATTACAGTTGGTTAAAATTCGAAACAATAATAATAACTAGCTATTGGCGCTTCGTAGTTGGTTGTTGAACCGACAGTTATTGTTACGGTCCGATTTGAACTGTTGGTTTTCGATTTGAACTGTCAGTTTTCAAGTATTATTCTAATGTCAAAATTTGAAAAATTCTTTAGAAACTGCCAAATTTTTGAAAAAGCTGTATTTTTATTGAAAATAGACGGTTTTCCACCATTTATTTTTCTAAATTTTAGAAAATCAATAACCTTTGATTTTTTTTAATTTTTTTGGTTCCCCTCCCAAAATTTTCAACTTTTTTTTTTCTATTTTATTACCAAACCTTTTGTTACGGTTCTGACATTTTGCAATCCGTAACCGAACTGCCTAATCATAATAAGAACTACAATAAAGGGTTAATCAAACCATCGATCGACGTTTCGAACCGCTTATTTGCCGGTTCGTTTACAAACCTTGAACATGTCTATTTGCAATATTGCCATATTTTATTATAATAATTATAGCTCAGGTGAACTTTTAATCCTGGCTACGCCCCTGCACTCGATGGGTGCAGCAAGTTCGAGTAGAGCCCTTGTTTTAGGTTTAAGGCGAAAAACTCCGAATGGGCTCGTCGTGGCAGCAGACCTCTCCATACCTCAACGGCCAGTGAACAATCCCTCACCGCCTGTAGAATTGTCTCCTCGGTCTGTCCGCACATCTCACAGAGCCCATTGGCCGTTAAGTGTCGCCTTTTCCTTTCCACGTTAGTGAGCAATATATTTTCCGTAAGGAGCCATAGAAAAGTCCTAGTGCATTGAGGCCCGGGCCATTGCCACACCGCTCGCCATAAAGGTTTACCTTAGATCAAGACCCCGTTCATGTCCAAAGAAGATAGATCTTTATTTTGTTATAAACTGTGTTGGTAGATGACTCTTCGTGCTCATATTATAGTTTAAGTGAAGATTTTTGGTTTTAGTTTGTTAGTGAATGAACCAAATTGAATTGCGGGTTTCATTTTCTGTTGGTTGTGTTCCGATCTGGGAAGGTGTTGCCGGCGATTCACCTGAATTTTGATGATTATCATTTTGTTGTTTGATAGCTCATTTGATGCGTAATGTCTGTGCTTTTTTTATTAATTAATCTACTTTGTTAGATCTACATGCTTTTCCTGAGGTGTGATCCGATTTCGAAGCCTTTTGGTCGATAACCTACATTTTGAGTTATGTTCTTGGGAGTCAATGTTGGATTCGCTATACCGCACGGGGTGAAACGCATCGGAAATTAAACAAAATAAATATGCATTTATCGAATAAATACTAACCCCATTGGCTCACGTAGCGATTATAACGGTCGACAACTTATAAAATCACGTAAAAGTACGAATTTTGATTTGTAAAGTATTTCGAAAGTTAACTTTTAATTTTCTTCAAATAGCGACGATGATGAGGGAATCAATTCCCGGATATGTGGCTATCACCGTCTCGTTCGTCTCGCCGTAGGAATTCACGTGTCTCCCCTCTAAGCAAGTCCACCTTTGGATTCCAACACCGAGATAATCTTCTTGGCTAGTAGAATTTATCCGGTACTTGAATTGATGTTTGGAATCAAATAAGAGAGGAGATAAAAAAAACTTTTTTTGTTTTTTTATTTTTCTGTGTAAAAGTCGAGATCACTCTGTATCCCACCAAAAGAAAAACACAGCATATAAAAATGGGAGTCTTCACACTCTTTAAAACTCCATGAGTTTTAGTAGTTGTTAAACAAGTTTGGTGGTGTGTTTAGTGGCGGCTCTTGCCCCACTAACTTTTATTTTATTTTATTTTCTTAAATAAAATTTAAAGATAATGACCATGAGATTAGGAAACTAACTTTCCAATACCTAGTCAAATCCTTAACTTCCTTTATCGCCCGTAGAATAAAAACATCTCCTCTCTATTGTAGGCTTTTAATTAATTAATCATATTAATGTTTGGATTTGAATTTGAAAGTCAAACTTTAAAATTGAATTATTAATTTAATAATTCTAATAATTATTTAATTACTCTCCAAAGCCCAATTAATCAATCCAATTGATTAATTTATATTATTTCTTTAATTGACATCTAATAAAAATTAGATTTAATTAAATAATCAAATTATTTAATTAAGTCTTGTCAATTAATCCAACTATTGGAAATACCAATTTTAAAATGTCATCATCCAAAATATGGTGTGACCCTTTTAGGTTCTCGATTAACACTAGTAGTAGGTTTACAACTTGTTTGTAATTTAAATTAATCTAATTAATTTATATTCTTAAAACTAACTCATTAATTTCAAGAACCCACAATTCATCGTAACATGTACAAGTAGCATGATTATCTAGTGTTAAGTGAAATAGCGAGTAAACCTTTTCAATTTCAAGTGCATACATGTAAAATCCTTTAGACAACTAATTTTCGGATTAAATCTTGGGCATGGATTTATAAGTCGAAACCCAATTGATTTAATAACTATGATTCCATTTCAAGTTTAGTAATTTCTTTATGAATCCATATTCACCCCGCCTTGGCCAAGGTCTTTGAATCACAAACTATGAAAAGCATAGGAAATTCACTTATCCACATAAGTGTCGAATTCTATGTTGGCCACAGACAAACCTCCATACACATTAATACATTACCTAAAATATCCCTTTAATGATTGTCTAGCAACCAAAGGATAAATCAAAGTAAAGTATAACATGCACATGATTACTATTGTGCCTCAAGTCAGAGGATCAGTCATGTACTATTGCAACAGAAAATTTTTATTTGACAGTTAAAACTTCCAGCTAAAAATTTTCATCGGGCCATGTTCAGTGAACTTGTTCCCCAACAAGCACCCGCATATATGAATTTGCGTCCACATGTTATTGCTGATGAAATGCAACATCCTCGTCCGACGAACATGCATCATATGCACAAGTCTTACCGGGTATTCAATGTCCTGTCTCGAAGTACCCATCAACTCGGAACTTATTTAAGATCACAGCTTTAAAGACATGTTCCATGATTGCCATCAAATGCGCAACCATGTCTCGTAGCTAATAATGATCTAAGAACTTTATCATATGTGCAAATATAAGATAAATGCAAAGACATAAGATAAAGAAATGCCTCAAAATAATATAAATTCCAATAAATTGTCTTTACAAGTAGAAAAATATCCAATCAGATTGGAACGACGGGTATTCTACTCTAACAGTCAATTCTCGTGCAAGTACTGCATTATTGTGATAGTTCTGCTCCAGAGATATTCTAATTTTCCCAAACAATCCACTCAGCTGTCTAGAATCCATTATCTATCTATGTTGTGATCGCCCTTGTGGAAGTTGTTGATTTGATTGCGAATTTAATATCTAATACTTGACAACTCCAACGCGATTGGTTTCACCTATTTTGAGTTGGGGTAATCTGATTCTTATTTGATTGTAACTTTGTCAAATTCATGGAAAAGCTGAAATTGGGAAAAATAAAAATATATAATGCTTAGCTCAGCATATTGACCGAGTGGGACGAGTTCAAGGAGCTCGATTTCCAGAGGATATATGACAACATGCAAAAGCCGGCGTTTGTGTTTGACGGGAGGAACATGGTGGATGCTAAAGCTGAGGGAGATTGGTTTTATTGTTTACTCAATCGGGAAACCACTTGATGCCTGGCCCAAGGACATGCATGATGTTGCCTAATCTATTGAGCACTTTTTTTTGCTTACTTTGTGTCGTTTATACATATATTGAGGTTACTTACTTAATTTGGTTGATGAATCTTATGGCCCTTTCTAGTGAGGATAGCCTGAGCATTTGCTTGCTATCGCAAGAGTTGATATAAATTTAGAAGCGATTGACATTTTTGTCTATTGCCTATCTTATTAATGGGATCAGTTAGACCTCTTGCTATTGTGCTGCTGTTAATTAATTGATTATTTATTATATCATGTTGGCTAATTAAAGAATGCCAAATGTATAACATCCACTTATTTTTTCCATTAAAAAACACTAAGTTTTCAGAAATAATTTGAAAATTTTAAATATTTTTCAGAATAAAACTCGTTTCGGGCATTACTAAAAGCACGCGAAATCCGCAGTTGCCATACACTGCGAGCACGCAAAATCCGCAGTTGCCATCCGCGACAACATCCATGTAGCTTTGAGATACATATGCAAATGCAAAGATATCTGTCGGCCTAGTCTCTGTAATATCAAAATAATTTTACGTCACAATTTAAATAATAGAATTTATCTAAATAATTTAGTTAATATTCAGATAAAACAAAAAATATTTCACCTATTGCCTCTTGTGAAGGGAGAAAAGACAAGCTTGTCGGGGCACACGAAGAACTACTTGTACGTCCCCGCGGCTCTGTCTCTTTCCCATCTCGATGGTCGACGCTTGGTTGAATTGTTTTTTTTTTTTTCAGACCTCTTGTATTTTTTTTCACTGCATGTTCTATAAAAGCTTGTTGGTTAAGGTGAAGTTAAGCATAGATGAGGTGATTCACGTGCGACATCATTGCAATATCGCCCGCGTAAACCTCGTCGACAAGGTTTTGAAATCTGATAATCTGTCGATCCACTCTGGTCACCTGTCCCTACAAGTATATGATCAAAAATTAAAAAAATAAATAAATAAATAACATAATCTATTCTGAACATGAAGTGTACTGAAAAATGAAACAGAAACTAGAAAACGCTCAATGAAACATGAACCTTAATTATAAATATATTTTAATATATCATATTTGACATTATATTATATGTATATGTGTGTGTGTGTGTGTGTGTATGCACAAGGAAGTCCATGAGTGGATCTCAGTGCACAACCGCAGAGTGAGTCAACCTCATCGCTCAATGGTCCCATCCGTTAAAGCTCCTTATTCAATAAATTCAAACATTGATACGAGACTCGCAGTGTCAAATACGTGAATGGGAATCCCCTATACATCACAACCATCTTACATCTTGAATACTTCAGCTTGTACATGATATTATATTACATACCATTAGACCCAATAAAATTCATAATTCATGCAATAATAAAAAAAAAAGTAAATATATGTAGCTTAAGAAATGTACCTGACTTGAGGCGGTTGAGACTTAATCTCCTTATCAACCTTCTCCCACACTGTATCGAGTGAATCGATCAATGTTTTAAGCCACTGCTTTAACACAATGTGGACTCTACCCTACACGATGTTGTGTTACCGAAATGTGTTACCATCTTCGTCCATACTTTGACAAACTTTTCCTTCTGGACTAACCATGTGTACTCCGCATATTGTAACACTTTTTGAAACCTCTTCCACCGACCATGCATTTCAACTACGATATTGTGGTATTGATCCTCCGTTTCTGCTTCGACAACCTTTTTCCACCTGCCGTGCGCGAACTTTTGAGCGATTTCCCTATTTTTTCAAAGGAGTCGGTAGACTTTGTCTTCCACATCATTGTTGATGTGCCACATGCAAAGTAAGTGAGCAGATTCTAGAAAAATCCTCCGAATATGAGTCATTATATCCAACTCCGTGTCAGTTACAATGGTTGTAGGATGTACATCAAACCCTATCAAATTCTGTACAACCCAGTGATAGCTATACTCGCTCTCGTCCTTGATAATTGCATATGCAATTAAGAAATTCTTGTCGCACAACGTGGTCCCAACAATTTCCACCAACGGCATCCGGTACCTATGCAAATGAGAGCAACAAGAGGAAACATAGAATAAAAAAACTTACTCGAACATACTAATTAAGATTCATACTAATTTGTTAATTATAAAGTAACACACTTGCTGGTTTTGTACGTCGAATATATACTAATGTACCAGTAATATGTTCATAATATGTTGACTGCTTGAGGATGCGACATGAACAAATGTGTCAACGCCTGTGTCTCCTCATCAAAATCTGTATAAACTATATAATTACTTTCCAAAGCCAAATGCAGAATCTGGGTAACCACATCTCTACCCTCGAAACTATCTCTCTGCAATCGATCTCTATAATTATACACGTCTCCAAGTAGCGTTGTCTTTTGGGCTTTTTTCCTGGATTGCAGCCAAAAATTACTGCCGGTTTTGCCTAAGCAGCAGTCATATCACGGAGAATCTTTAGATGAAGTGCTAAGTCCGCTCATCTGTCGATAACCCTCAGGATATACAACCAATGCATGATTATGGATTCCCCTATCACCAGCAGTACTTACATGGATCCTCCAAGATGTATATCGTGCCACCTATTGGACTGGTAACCGAAATGGCAATTGCACGGTTTAGTCTTTGAACGTCTGGTAGCAGCTCGATCTAAATCTCCTAAACTGCCTTTATAACGTTCACCTTGTGCACACCTTAACACCTCCATCCTTCCATCTTTTTGTGTGAAGAAATGACCAATTCAAAACAAAATTGAATTGTTATTTCTTTTTCTCATGTAATAGCTTCTGCATCACTACCAAATACTTCCTCCATAATGAAAACAGAACTGTAATCGGTACCGTCCCCTCCAAAATCTTTGAATGGCACCTGCAAAATATTACAATGTTAATAATTTTAAAAGATAATCAATTCTAATTATAACAAAAAAAATTCTAAATTCTAACATAATAATAATAAATTCTAATTTATAACATAAAAATTTCTACTAACATATTTTCTTTAATAAATAAAAATTAACTAATAAAAAAAAAACCGACCGACCACTGATACCAGTCGGACCGCCGACGATCGGCTGGTGATTGCGGTCGCGCATGGTCCTGGTCGGCCGGCGAGGCCTGCCGAGCATGGTCATTGTAACGCCCCGATCAGTTATAATATTAGAATAGGTTTCACTTGCTCGAGTATAAAGTTAAATCGGTATTTTAGATTTTCCCCAGATATGTTATTTCGGGGAATTTATATGCTAAGTGCTCATTTATATAGTAAGTATGTAGATTATTCCTTGGAATTTTCTTCTTCATGTTAAGGCCAAGATCAATCCATTAATTTGGATTTATAAGTAATCACTATTCGGCCCTAGAAATTAATTGGCCTCGAGCCCTAGTCTCGCTCCGAGTGCAGCCGAGCCTTAGTAGCATAACACTTAAAATTTTCCTAAGTGTTATAATGTGCCAAGTCAAGCCCTAGACCCAAATTCCCGAGCCCTAGCATTTACCCGAGCCGCTCGCGCCAAGGGTCTCCGAGCCAAGGCTCATTTTAATCCATTTCCTTGCTATGTCTTGAGCCTTGCGTGTGGATTAGTAGAGATTAGAAGTATATTAAGCCTAAGCTCAGCCTAAGTTTGATTAGAGAAGTCAAACCTTCATTAGCCTTATTCTATTCCTAATCCAGCATGGGATTTCAATTGTTTAATGCTTTGTGTAAGGTTTGTTCCCTATTCACTCTCCATAGTGCCTTGACCAGAATGGCCAGCCTTTTTGTGCGAAAATCAGAAGGTCTCAGCCCACTAACTTACCTCCAAATCAGCCACAACTCCATCATGTTCAAACCATGCGCATAAGGAAGAGGTGCGCAAGCTTTTGTTTCCCACCTTGAGCATTGTTTCATCCACCCTTTGACCCCATTTATAAGCCCTCTCTTCAGCTCATTAAGACCTCATTTGATGCCTCAAACACTTAGACAAAATTCAAGTTGAAAGCCCCTTCAACAGCCATAAACCCGAGAGTGTTATAGCAATGCCGAGAAGGAAGTCCTATTTACCCGAGTGCATCATTTGAGTTGTGTTCGAGTTTTAGCCAAGTCCACCACATACCAACAGCATATTAGCTTCATTCCCTCACTCCTCTCTCACCCTAGAAGCTTTAAAGCTCAAGAAGTTCTAAGCAAGCTAGCAAAATTCGAGAGCTACAAGGAAGCAAAGTCGAGAGCACTTCAACCGAGCATACCCGACTTCTTTTGCGATTTTCTTGAAGATAATGAGGTTGGTGTGCTCAAATCTTTTTAGAATAATAATTTAGATGAGATAAGGAGTTGATTAATATATATCTATATAGGATGTGGTTCAAATGAGAACCAAATCCTAGCGTGAGAACCGCTATTTTTAATTGTATCTAGTGCTATGATTGATTGTATTTAGTGCTATTTTTAATCAGGATGTATTTTATTAAAAATAGCAACAGAATTTATGTTAGCATTTGTAAAAATGATAGCACCATGTAAGATTAAAAATAGCATCATACACAATTAAAAATAGCATCAAATATGGTTCTCACGGTTCTCACACCAGAAATGGTTTTTATTTGAACCACTCCCTATATATATGCCATATATGTTTAGTTTTTAAGTGGTTCCAAGCATACTAAATATTGAAGTGCTCCCAGTTTGCTTGCATGTGCTTTATGTCGAGTTTTCATTCGTTTTTACCTATTCTATGCAAAACCTGGTAATGTGCGACTTATATGGATATTTTTTGTGGAAAAGAGGAGTTCATAGGATCAAGAATCAAGTCAATTGGTCTAGTATAACTCAAGTTATTGATTTTTTAAGTTAGACATGCAAAGTGAATTTTATATGCGCGAATTCAGTTGCGACTTCAAACACGAATAACTCGAGTTATACGCAGCATAAAATTATGCAACTTTAGGACATGTTTATATATGATTTAAGAGCATGCATACCAAATTTCATGATTTTATCATAAGAAATGAGTGAGTTATATGTATTAGACCGCATGCATATCAAGATGAAATTTGTGGTCAGAGAACTCCTTAACAACATGCGCATTTGATGTGAAACTTTTATGAGCATTTCTTTCATGAGTTATGAGTAATTTCACCAATTTTGAGCTTCAATGATAAGAGTTCGATTTTATAAAATTCTTTGAATCCATGCGTGTAAAGTGCCTATTCATATGCTAAATTTGAATGGCTAGTTGACCATGCTATTGATGCCCAAATGAAGTGCATTTATACAGCATGTACTTGGTTAAGTAAACTATTTTAATGCCAAGTTTGAGAATTTTTAGAATTATATTCGATTTTATAAAAATCGAGAGAGTTAAGTAGATCATTTTACTCTATTAAGTGAATTAAGTGAAAATACATGGACTTAAGTGACCACCCATTCATAAGAATTCATTTAGCATGAAAGTTGGTCGGAAATAGTCGCCGGAGTCCGGTGAGTTTGGCCAGTTTGAGACAGTCCAAGAAGTACAGAAAAAATGGGTTTTCGAGCTTGAGTGAGAATTTTTCGGGAAACCCTAAGACAGTCCGGTTGAGCCGAGAAAATCCATTCCAGTTTTAAGTGGTCATATGCATCTATGTGCCTTATGTGATTTTCATGATATATCTGCTTTGCCTACTTAATTGTCTAAGTTTCAGTATAAGTTTTTATAAGACGAACAAATTACTTAAATATGTATTTGCTTGTATATTTTGGTAGCTTAAGGAGAGTCAAGCCTCCGACAGCTACCCCAGTATTCCAGCACTTGCACAGATGTTTTCAGTATACCAGGTGGGAACCAGTATAAGGTGTTACATTGCGCATTTCAATTATCCTGTATGAGGTATGTGAGTAAATTATTTACCTGAACGGTCGAATTATCCCGTTTGTGGTTCAGTTATATCTTCCAGGTGAGAGGCCGAAGCAAGGGTCTTTCTATTCCACCTGGTACCCGATAATGGCCGAGGTAAGGGCCTTCAGTTTTATCGGGTGATGTGTATATGAGCGGCCAAGGCCGACAAGGGTCTTTGAAACCAAAGACTTCAGTTTCAGCTCTTATATATTTAAGTCATGATATGTTATTATGGATGCTGTCTAATTCAGTACTGGTCAATATGGGGGTCATGTACTGGGTTCCACATCATCATTAATATCTGTACCATGTCTGAGGTATGTTCGAGGCGGTTATATCTCCCAGGTGAGAGGCCGAAGCAAGGGCCTTCCTATTCCACCTGGTACCTGATAAAGGGCCGAGGGCCTTATCAGTTTTATCGGGTGATGTGCACATGAGCGGCCAAGGCCGACAAGGGTCTTTTGACCACAGTTAAAGTTTAAGAGAAGTTTACAGTACAACACAACTTATTATTTATATGCTCCTTTTAAGTTTATGTTTACAGTTGAGATTATTACAGTTCTAGTTTTCCCACGAGCATGTAGACGTGCTCACACTCCCACAGTTTTTCCTATTTCAGGTGACGGAGTCCAGCGTACCGGGTGAGCAGACGTGGCAAGGGTGGTCATGAGCAGGGGACATTTTTACACACATTTTATGTCCTAAATTCATGAGCATGTATTTATATGTATCCGTGTGTTATGTATGTTTTCAGTTTAAAGCTTCCGCTAAACTAGACGGTGCGAGACAGTCAGACTGCATGTGTGATTCCATTATTTCCATAGTGGATTGATTTGGTTGCATGTTTATTATGTCTGCATGAGTAAGATAAGAAAGTTTTCGTAGCATCCCGCAAGTAAGAAAGTATTTTCGAAAACCAAGCTCGCATTCTTTCGAAAATAAAATGAAAAAAAAAATTACTCTGATTTTTAGTATTCAAAGCTAAGAAAGGCGGGGTGTTACATCATGGTCGGCTTGGCCTGCTGGCCGCCACCGCGAGCGGGGAGCAATTGCCGGGGGCCGGCAACAATCGTACCTCGCCGTTGGACATATTTTCGCCGAAAATCGCCTAATTTCAGAGAATATATGGTTTTTTAAGTTTTTTTGGGAAAATGTCAGCGACAAAATGTCTAAGGGTGGCGATGTTTAGTAACATCCTTAAAAGATCCTATAGAGATCAGGAGATAATGTGAATTTTTCAAGTAAAACAATTTCTTAACACATATTTTTCACAAAAATTTAATGGTTAGATGTTTGATAACATTCGATTAAATTTTAGAGTGCAAAATTTTGAAATCATGCGGCAGGCAACACGAGCGACTACAACAATTGGTCACGAATTCAATAATTTTTGCATGTTCTCTCTCTAAAAGCGATTCAGTCAAAATCCCTAAAACCAGTCGCTTCTTCTTTCATTTTCCGTCCAGCGCCTCCCCTCCGACAGAGGCTCGCACCCGCGCGGCTCCGTCTAGCGCCAGGGGGGACCGTGGCTCGCTGGGTGCTCGCCGATTTGCTAGTCTGGGTGGATTTCTACCGGTTTCGGGCGGCCATGGCCGGACTTGTTGTATCGTTGCGGCTTCACGACGGCGATTCCGGGGTCACCGGGGTTAATTGTCGCTCTCGTGGTGATCATTTCTGAGGTTCGCGCTCCCGTCTCCCTTCTCCTCTTCTTTTCCTGGGGTTGAAGGGTTGAGGTTCTCCGCCAGGGCAGTCCGGAGCTTTGTCCGGCCTCGACTGCGGTTGCTGGATTGTGTGGGAGAGGGTGTTAGGCGTGGGCCTCTTGGGGTTGGTATGTTTGGGCCGTATGGAGTGTGTTGGTCTTTTGGACCGGACGTAGTTAGCCCTCGTCTGTAGGGAGTTTCTAGATTCGTGCCCTGGGTCGAGCTTCAGGCTGGTGGGGAAGGTCGTATTCTATGTATTAGATTGTGTTTTGTTTTTTTCTTGTTTGTGTGTTAGGTTTGTGTGTGCTATGTGATTTTATGTATTTTCTTTGGGTCTATTCTCCTGCTGGGAGCATGTATTCTCATTTTGGGAGTACTATTATTATCGTGGGCGCGTTCGTGGTAGTTTAGGCTCCTCTAGGAGATGTCCTCCTACTCAAGGGCTAAAGCCAGCCGTCCTTCTGAAAAGTCCTCGGTACGTGTTCATCGCCTCGCTCTGCCTTTCAGCAACTAGCTCTATTCCTGCTTGTCTGACTCTGACGGATCTCTACCTGCTATTGATCTTGGTTCTGGATCGGTGCATTAGCAGGATTAGGCCACCTCTATCTCGTCGAATTAAGTATCTATCTTATTTCATTCTGGTTGCTAGGCCAGGATCAGTAGCAGCTAGTTAATCCCTTCCTCACGGAATGCACCCAAGGCCAAATCCGCTGAGCCGTTATCCGCATAGGCCCAATTTCAGTTATCGGCTGATTTTGTAAGTCCTTCTTCTGCGGAAGAGGAAGCTTGCACATCTACCACTTCTTTCCATTGTGATTGACTTCCTTATTAGTGAATGCGGCGATCAGGGCTATCACTAGTGCCACGGGCTGGGTTCAGGGGCACAGGAAGAGGTTTTGAACCCTCTATCTGTCCCTTTCAAGCCATTTGCTGATCAGTCTTCTGCGCCTTCTTAGGACAATGTTAGCTTTCGTAGTTGGGGGGTTGTGTCCTGAACCCAGTCAGCGGCACATCTCCGTCAGATGCGGCTGAACAGCTAGCTCTGGTCCTCTTTTTAAAGCCCAGTTTCAAGGGTTACTGCTTTGAGTTTTTAATGAGCTTCTTTTTTATTTTTAATTTGTTGCATGTGCATTTTAATGGAGGAGGGTAGCTTACGCGTACAATATCAGTGAGAAGTGATCGTGATCATAACTCATCAGCTGCTGGAACAACGAAATCAAACTACCGTTGGGCGGCTCTGCGGGTATTAATAGGGCCTCGCGGCACAAAAAGAGGGGGAAGGTTCCCCCCTTTCTGGACTTTCCCCCCTCCCCCTTTGCGCGGTGTGATTCATTTCAAAAGTTGCTCAAGCGGGCCGGTCAGTACCTTAGCTGCATCTTGGCTTTCAGCCGCTAACAAGTAACAAAGCTTAAACTCATAACTCCACTCGAGCTTCTTAACCGAAGCTCTTCGTTCCACTTTCAGGTGAGTTAAGCTCGTATAAGGGGATCGGTCAGTTCCCAACTTGGGACGCAGACCCCCTATCGTAACCCATTCCCCAGATGGGGAACGTAAGCCAAGCCTGGTAGCGTTGTGTAAAACAATTGTTTTTTCGGTAGCGAGGACCCGGAAGCTGTGGTTGCTAAAAGCCAAGGCCTAAAGTCCCTAGTCCATGATGGAGCTCGAACATGAAGTATTAATTCATTTCTCAGGCACCAATCGCTCTTTCTTATGAGGCCCTTGTGAATGATGGTTTGGCATGGTTTGGAATCTTCCAGTTGTCTTGGTTAATATCAGATTTAGATCCCGTGAAGAACCAGCTGTTGTGCTGGTTCAATAGGTCCATTGGAAGGAAGTACGATACAGCTGCCCATGGTCTGAGCGAGAGAGTAGGCGGGGGCGAAGGGCTTTAGACCGATCTTCCCTCGCGCCGATCCCGGGATCTATATTTGGTCTTGGAAGTCGCCTGCTCGGCATCTTCATTCAAATAACGATTAAATCGATGATCATTCCCCACGGACAAGCAAATCACCTCGTTTTTCGCCCACTTTCGAAGAAAAAAGGCAGATTTGTCTGATCACTCCTTCTCCGCAAACGCCTATTCATGCTCGCCATAGCGAGGGCCAGAGAAGGCATTCGGGGTTAAATTGGAGAAAGATCCCATCGCTACTTGTATCTTTCACTTTGACTGATTCACTTCCTGTCCTCGGAGGAGGCGTATCCATATGATGGCTTTGATCTTCGCGGGATCCCTCTCTGGATGATCAACAAAAGAAATAGTTGTCTGACTAAAATGAGGACTCATCTGAGACTCTCGGACTCTCTCCACTCCAAGACAAAGGAAATTACCCACTCAACAAAGAGCGGAGTCGTTGTCGTGAACAGGAGGGAAGTAGGCTAGCAGAAAGAAATAGCTTTTCTCTCATCGCCATTTATGGTTATTGCCTGGTCTGGGGATTGACCCTACGGCTATGGCTATTGCGCTTATCAATTCAAAAATGAAAAGATTCTCTTTCCCTGACAGCTTCGCTTTTGCGCTTTTGTAACACATCTTTCATTTGATCTGTATCTGCGCTTTGAAGCACTTGACGGCTACTCCACGATAAAGAACAAAAAAATCACTTACCTACTTTGAAAAAGTAAAAAACATCAAAAAAGAAGTCACAAGAGAGGGATGCCCGGGTGGGTAGACCGAACGATTAAAGGCCGAGAATAAAGAAGGAGGAGAGGGGCAGATTAGGGACAACTGCGGGGATCTCTGCCTTCATGCCTCCCCCCATATTGGGGTTTTGGAAGAGGCTGTTTTATGGAGAAAAAAGAAGGTATTTTTTACTGGAAGTCTAAGACAATTCCCCCCGATAAAAAAAAGTCTGATTCGGCATTTTACTAAAGCCATCTAACTATCCTTTAATCGTTCGGTCTACCCACCCGGGCATCCCTCTCTTGGGACAGGTCGAAGCTTCTTTTTTACTTTTTCAAAGTAAGTAAGTGATTTTTTTTAACCCTTTACTTCATAGAGAGAAAGACAGCAAAGAAAACCAGTAAATGTAGAGGAAACAATGAATAGGGAACAATTCCTCCTACAATTCCCAAAGGCCCTAAGTATTCGGGTCTATTGTTGTATTCCCGCAGATATTTCTCTTTCTAACCAAACAATTCCCCGTACACCTAACCTTTGTTGTGAGGAGAACGAAGTGAGTCTCGACCATACAAACGAAGCGAAGCGAAGTGTACTTTAGAAGCGAAGCGCAGTGAAGTCAAAAGTAGTAAAGAGTGAGCTGCTTTATCAGAGGACAAGAAAGGGCGAGGGAAAGGTCCAGAGGAAAGCACGATGATGCTATGCGAGACTGCCTTGAGGCTAATTTACCCACCCGGGCATCCCTCTCTTGGGACAGGTCGAAGCTTCTTTTTTACTTTTTCAAAGTAGGTAAGTGATTTTTGGTGGAAGATTCTGATCATGTCTTTCGATTTTGTTCGAAAGCACTTATGGTTTGGTGGAGGATCGGCGGTATCCGACGCTTATTGCGAAGAGGAGCAAGATCTAATATTGAAGCAAAAAACCACATTTCATGGTGCGGGAGCAGATTGAATAGAAAAAGCTGAACATGCACAGCCACCGGCCCTTCCCTTATAGGAAGTACCGAGTTTGATACCAAAGGGCATAAGCTGGTGGCAGGATTGGGAATGAAAATACAAAGAGGTTGCAGAAGTCCATGAAGAACGTCCTGAGACTACTCTGAGTTTCGGGCCAAAAGATGTCGCAGGAGTTTGACTCCCCATTCCGAGTCTTCAACAAATTCCAATTGGGTATTCCCACGGTAAGTAACAAGAAAGTCAGAATCATTCAAGGGGTCTGCACTGATAAACTCGGTCTTTTCTTCCAAGACCTCCTTTCTCTTATTATCACAAATCTCACTGATGACGCTCTTAGGGTTGATCCAAAATCTACCATACATATAGACATACGTGTGCCCAATTCCCTTGTGAGATGGGCGGTAGCCGTTCAGGAGTCTGTTTTTCGGTTAAAAAGTTGTCTATTAATGAAACCCGAGATTGGGTATGTATTCGGTGTACAGCACCGCTTTAAGGGAAGTAGCTCTTGCTAGAGTTCTTCAGAAGGGGACATAAGAAGAAGTGCATTTGAACCCGATCCGATCCATACAGAAAGTAAGATCGAAAAAGTCGGAAAATTCCATTCTTGTCACCCGACAGAATTTCTCAGCTTCTTCGTCTTCGGGAAATCAGGTGCCTGACCTTTCCTTTTAGCTAGACCTTCTGCGTGATGGTCAACGGACCAAGCAAAGAGAGAGGGGTCGGTGGGCAAGTGAGCTGATCTCGAAAAATCACTTACCTACTTTGAAAAAGTTAAAAACATCAAAAAAGAAGTCACAAGAGAGGGATGCCCGGGTGGGTAGACCGAACGATTAAAGGCCGAGAATAAAGAAGGAGGAGAGGGGCAGATTAGGGACAACTGCGGGGATCTCTGCCTTCATGCCTCCTATTCCATTTTGTTAGATTTTTATTTTTTGTACTCAATGTTTTCACGTAATCAATTTTTTCACCAAACATTTCATTATTTTTGCAAATGACAGTTATCTAGCACAAAAATTATTTTCCATATTCTTGGAAATGACAGTTTATATGGAGAGGCAACATACACCACCTTGTAAATGCAGCTTTTCTGTCTATAGTTTGTTACTATATGGAGAGGCTATTTTTCAATGAAGTCAACAGTTGGCTTCATAGAACCTACCTTTTATATACAAGAAGTAAATCATATTATATTCGCTAATTACTTAAATAAATACTAATAACTTTATGAATATAGTATGGTTTATTTGTTGTATATAGAAGGTTGACTCCACTATGGAACCAACTGTTGGCTTTATAGCAAAATTCATAGAGAGGCAACATACATCATCACCTAGACGGATGCAAAAAATCAAAACAAGATGAAATTGTAGGTAGAAGGCAAGTGAAATGTAGATGAAGAGAAGCCAAAACAATGCCAAATTCTACATAGATATCAAGGAGTTATAGATAACTACAAAAGGCTTAATCGTATCACATAAAATCATCAAGTTTATCATACTATAGATTCGAAATGCGAAACTATGTTAGAATTACGGTTTTGCTATGGAACTATCGGATGGTTCGGCTTATAAAGTCATCCATAGTTATCCACAAATGGTACATGACACATATCCTGCAATAAATATATATTGGACACGTGTCAATACATAAAATTATGGATGACTCCATAAGGGAGCCATCTGATGGCTCCATAAAATTACTGGTTAGAATTAAATATTTTGTGCATAATTTGATACTCTAACAAACTTTTGAAATACCTTGATGTATACTAAAAACCAAAAGAATATTATCAT
>BKCP01004450.1:53624-82882 GCA_008636005.1 Striga asiatica | reverse complement strand
AGGGACAGACAGGATTCAGGAAATACCGACACTCCAGAATCAACAACCTCCGGGCCTAAAGAAGCCAACAGCCATCGGCTGAGCTCACTATCCCACGCCGAAGTCCGGGCCAACACACCGCAAACGCTGGGCTGACGCTACTCCTCACTGCCGCCTGCCAACCTCACGCCGCTAGGGCCAACTCCATGCTGAAGTCTGAACTGACACACTGCAAACCTCGGGCTAACGCTACCCCTTGCATCAGCCAGCCAATTGGCACCCTCACAACCGGCCAACACCACAGCCGGGTACCCAAAATGCAACCAGAGCCGACCTGCCTTCAGGATGAAGACAACCACCACGAACTCAGACTTCAATCCTTCAAGCCGGAGTCAAGGATGACCCATCACCACAATCGCGGCTGAACTCAAACTTTAAATCGACCTCAACCCAAGGCCATCATCAAGCCATTGGACAGAACCCTAGGGCCGACCTCGCAATTGACGGGCTAGCCTCACCACGGTCGACCAAAAAACCACCGTACTCATCTCCGACTCCAGTCGTCGGGTCTCCAATTTGCCACCGGCTGACCTTAGCAATCGTTGCCAATCTCATAAACACAGCTCGACTTCGTCATCCCCAAACCTCAACTGAGATCCGACCTTAACATCGTCGAGAGCCGAACACTCGTCGCCACCTCCAAACAGTAAAAAACTATCACCACGGGCTCTCAAAATCACAATCACCTTTCTGATATCACGATCGCCGAGCCAAACCATACGAGACGGTAGATCCTCCCTTAAAATTTCCAGTCGACTTCATACCATAGCCGTCGAACCAATCATCTGAGGAGAGGATACAATTGGCTACATATATATTATGGTGGTTGTGGAAGTTTAGGAATTTATGAAAATTCCAAAACATCCTCATGCCAGAAAAAGTAGTCACTAGTAATGCATGGAGGGACGGGGCAGAATTCAACGACGTTAGAAGATAGAAGGCTTGGAGAGTACAAGGGGATTTGTTACTAGGGCCTGGTGCTTTAGTGGTACATTTCACTTGTCACATTTCAGGTATGTTTGTTGCTGCAGTTGGAGTCCATTCAAGATTTGGTCTGCTACTTCTTCATGTGGTCAGCTGGGGAAGTTGCTTGAAGTAGATTATGTATGTTTGGTTTGTCTGTATGAGTCCTTATTTGTGTGAATGATTCTCTGTTTTTGTATTGATCTAGGGCACTGCATGAGTGACCCTCCACGTTGATTTGTAATTGGAGCTAGTTGGCTTCTCGATTTGTAAAACTATTGGTATTTATGAGATTCATCTACCGTTTCGGAAAAAAAAAAAAAAAAAATAGAAAAAAAAAAAAAAAAAAAGATAGCTATCCATTGTCTCATATAGACTACATGTTAGATGCCACTGCGGGACACGAGCTCATGAGTTTCATGGATGTATATTCCACGTATAACCAAATTTTGATGCACCTTGACAACGAAGAACACACACCTTTTTATTTGGCTCGAGATTTATATTGTTACAAGATGATGACTTACGGGCTAAAATGTTGGGGCCACATATCAATCAGGACGAATAGGGGTGACCGATTGAGCCATGGGGAATAGACATTACAGATTAACTCCTGGCTAGATGCTACGAATCAAATAAATAAAGTCTTTTGCTTCTATTGGGGAAGAATTCGGCGAGTTATCTCAGCAAAAGAGAAGAGGAGATTTCTATTTTTTGTTGATCAGGCAACACCCAGATTTGAACTGGGGAAAAAGGATTTGCAGTCCCCCGCCTTACCGCTCGGCTATGCCGCCAAAATGATACAAAATAGATGAAAAAGCTACAATTGCCAGTACCCTGCATGTTTAGAAAGTTTAGGATACTTCAAGATTTCGTAACTAGTCTGAATTCATTGATGCTAGGTCAATTAGTAACTTTGTTTGCGGAAGACAGTGAAACATGATTGAATGAACCAATACCAACATGAATGAAGATCCATAGAAGCTTGCTTGCGAAAAAATCAAGAGAATGCATTTTCACGAAGGCCTAGTTCTTAGGTTCTTCATTTTTTATTCAATGGTGCTTTGAACAGCCAGGATCACCGGCAAGACAGAATCGGACAGATAGGGGCTAAATAGTTATGGTTGAATTTTGAGAATTAAGCTACATAGAGGGACTTTTGTTTAATTTTAAAAGCTTGATTAATTGCACTTTGGCCATTGAAATGGATTTTAAATTCTATAAAAATTTCTCAAATTGCAGTTGTGTTTTTAAGTCCATTCCACTAAGAACAAAGGAGCCCACACCAAATAATTTAAACAAAACAGAAAGCGATGTCATCACCACGTGGTGAAATCAGGCAATATATAATTTTTCAACGAGTTGAGGACGAAATTGTAACATATTGTTATATATATATATAATTAAATTCGAGACGACCAAGCTAAAGCATAATGAACTAAAACTACAGTTCTCTTAAGTGAATGAAGAAAAAAAATATGGAATTTATATTAAAAATTTATGGGTTAATTGCCAAATAAACCTCAACCTTTTCACTTTTGGCAATTCAATCCAAACTTCTGCATAATTGCAATATATTCTCTACCTTATATAACTTTTGCAAAATCGACTTAAAACCCGTCGGACGGCCAAAACATGCCACCGTGTCCGGTTAGATGCATCTACGTGTAATTTTCAGTTTGCTCAGTAAGATTAATTAATATACGTGGAATTTCACATAAACTAGTATAAAAGTCCATTCTCTTCCCCAATTTCACAAATTTCCCAACCCTAGTTAACCCGACATTTTCCTTNTTCTTTTGGCAGGCGATAGCTCGACCAAGCAAGCCACGATCCTGCTAGTGGAAGATGTCGTCTTCATCTCGCGCAAGCCAGAGTTTTGGAAGCTTCAGTGTTCCTTCGAAGATCTGTCGTTGTCCCAATCGCAAGCTAGTCAATGTGTATAGCTCCAAGACGAACGATAATCCATGTAGAAGGTTCTATAGATGTGCTATGTGGAAGGTGAGCTACGTATATTGTGTGAGAACATTAATTTCTTCAAAATCCCCAAATTTCATAAACCTAATTAAAACCTCAATTTCTATAAACCCTAATTTTCTGATTGACAATGTTTAGGAAGGGAATGACCGCGGCTTTTTTGATTGTTTTCTTCAAAATCCCCAAATTTCATAAACCTAATTAAAACCCCAATTTGTATAAACCCTAAATTTTTGGTTTACATTGTTTAGGAAGGGAAGGACTGCAGTTTTTTCGAATGGATTGATCCCGAACTTTCTGAGTTCCAAAAATCTTGTTTCTTGCAATTGAAATCTAAGAAAGAGTATTTGGAAGAGTAGTTGAGGGGTAAGGTTACAGTGGAGAAAATGTACACTGGAAAGGCATTGGAAAGAGATGAAATTGCGGACCGTGACATTGATTTTGAACAAAAACTGAATGATCTTGAGGTTGAAGTTCGGAAGAAAAATGAAGTCGTGCTGGTTATGAAAAATACATTAGGTCTCATGCAAAAACTGGAAATGAAGATGAATGTTGTATTGTTTTGCTTGATTGTGGTTATGATGATTTTTTTTCCTTAGTATGGTTGAGAAATCTGGTCATGAGCAGAGGCCTAAAATGTTGCTTTGAATATTGTTCAATTTTTATCTCATTTTGTGGATGTATTGAACTTAAGAGATAATGTAATCTATTGTTGTGGTTTATCTCATTGTTATTGTCCTTTTTTGTTATGTTTTGCAATTTATTAGATATAATTTTGTTAAGCTAACTGAGATCACATACTTAACATAACAAACCAACACATTATTTATAGGACACTAAGATCAACATTACAATGATCCAACACTCTAAACATTACAACAACACTACAAAATACCCAAACCTGCTTACTTCCAAAACAACATCACATACTTGACACAACAAAAACACTACATCTAAAGAAGAAATCTGGAATGAACAACACTCCAAAATTATTACTAAGTTCTTTCAACAACCATTCTTTGTTCAAAACATAACCCAACATAATTCAACTTCATTACATTCACAAAAGTTATCCATCATTGTTAAACCATTTTGAGTGCCTAAAACAGAAAGCAAAAGTTCATCCACAATCAACCATACTCCAAAAGTAAATCTAAGTCAATCATCCATAGTTCAAAAATACTCCAAAAATCAACAACACTCCAACATAAATCAAAGTTAATCATCCTTGCGAGCAACACTCTCTTGAGTGCCTAAAGCATCATTAATCTTCCTCCCTTTTGCATTTTCTCCTTTTCTCCAGTCTTACTAGAACCAGCACCTCTGTCAGAAATGACATGTACTCTTCTTTCTGATGCCAACTGCATTTGTGACATTGTAAATAATAAAGAAAAATAAGTATACAAGTATAAAATCAGCCATGAGATCGCAAAAATGAGAAAGATAAGAAACAAAACTATTAAGGTAATAAACATACCCTCATGTAGGTATTACAGTCTCCTCAGACTGAAGGATACCAAATCCCTTTCTTGCCTAAAAACAAATACAACAATAAATCATCACACAAACAGCATGATATATGCAATAAATATCTTTCAAACTTTAATAAAATAAAATGCTATTAGAACATGATTTCTTATTGTGCCCTTTATGAAAACATCTTTGACAAGTCATAGTCAACCCAAATCTCTTCAACTTAGTCCCACAATTCATTTCTTCCTCAGGTGCTCTCTTTCTTTTCTTCTTTGGCCTTCCTGGCATCTTTTTGAAAGGAGGAGGAAGGATAGGATAACCCTGTGCAACTGGCCACAATTTCTTCCCATTTATAGGTTATAATGACAAACTGTACAACTAGAAATACCTTTCAACTGAGTAATACTCAGACACAAACTCTACAGGATCCTGATGTTGGAAATGTATTGCAGAACATGCATGTACACGTGGTATGCCTGTAATATCCCAATATCTGCAAGTACATGTCTTGTTCTTCAAGTTCACAACAAACTGATCATCCTCATGCATAACCTCAAATCTTTCACCAACAGTTGGCTTTGTCATACAGTGCCTAGACATGTATTTGTTATGCTCTAACTTCTTTCTTATTCTAGGACAAATTTGATCTGTATGCCCACTAAGTCCTAACAACTTGTCATGTTGTCTTTTCATTAACTCACTTCTAACAACCTCAAGCATATCAATAATGTGCTTACTTCTACCCTTCACAATCATTCCATTAAATGTTTCACTCACATTGTTCTCAATCATATCACATCTAGACAATGGAGAAATGTAAGCCTTACAGAATTTGGTAAGATCTCTGTCCATGAAATCTTCATAAGCATCTGGATCTTCAGACTTCAAATCTTCCAAATATATGTTGTAGTCACCGAAGTGAGTGCTGAGCACAATCTTCCAGAAAATGGTTTTCAGTGTAAGCCCTTTGAAACTCTTCTTCCAGTTCATATATACATGTCTTGCACAGTTTCTGTGCTCAACATGTGGGGTCAAATCTCTCAATGCATTCAGAAGACCCTGCAAAAGGAAATAAAATTGAAAATATACAATTTCAGATATGATTAAAGTGGAAAAATTCATTTGTGAATAAATTCACAAAATTTAAATTAATTAGAGACATAACTTACTTTTTGTTGGTCTGACATGAAAGTATATCCAAGGCAATCATTAATTCCCAGATAAGAAACAAAATACTTAGAAACCACCACCAACATTCCTCATTTTCTGTCTCAACAACTGCCCAAGCCACAGGGCATATTTGATTGTTGCCATCTTTGGCCGTGCCACACAATAAATCCCCCTATAAAAGTCTTCAAGAAACACCCATCAAATCCTAAAATGGGCCTACAGCCACTAAAGAAACCTTTTCTCAGTGCACTAAATCCCACATAGAAACCTCTGAATGTTGTTTCTTCACCAAGAAGAAACTCAAACCTTCCATCTCTGTCTACCCTCAACAACTCTGCCATGTAACTTCTCAGAGAAGCATAACGGCCAACTACTGAACCTCTAAGCATCTCAAGAGCTCTCCACTTTCTTCTATAAAGCTTCCACTTTGTAGGTTGTACTGCATACTTCTCAAATATTATTTCTTCCATTTGGGTAATGGACATGTTTGGATTCTTCCTGAATTTTTCAAGAAACTCCTCAGTAATCCACTCTGATGTAACTTACCTGCTGTGGACATTTCTATGGCATTTGTGCTCCTTGTTGAACTGTTTAATTGCTACACTGCCCTCTTTCATAACTGCACTTGCATACAAGGTCTAAGGGCAGCCATCAACTCATTTCACTCTCAACTACTTTTTGCTAGTTTTCAGAAACTGTATGTCTCTCCCTTGAAAAATTGCTACATTCCTAACTGCTTTTTCAACTCTTCTATGCTTATGAATCTCATCCCCAACATAAACTCAAGAGTACTATGATCACATTTAGGGTCATAAATAACTATTTTCCTTCTACCTATACAGTTCCCATCCTCATCCACTTCTCAATCACTACCTGAATTTTCAGATACCAATGCATAAGACCCTAAATTTCCCAAAAAAAAAACCCTAATTGCTTAGAGAAATCCTCAATTTTCCCAAAAAACCGTGATGGTTAAGAGAATCCTAATTTTTCCAAAATCCCTAATTGTTCAGAAAAGCCCTAATTTCCACAAAAAAACCTAATTGTTTAGAAAAACCCTAGTTTCCCCAAAAAAATCCTAATTTCTTAGAAGCCCTAATTTCCCCAAAACGAACCCTAATTTCACAAAAAAAAACCTAAATTCCAAGAATAAATCTAATTTCTAAACAAGCCCTAAATAGAAGACCACACTCTCGAAATCAGTACAAAGACCACATACTCGGAATAAAAAATGCAGAAACCACATGACAAAGAGTAGACAAGAAATTAAAAAACGCATAACATTCCAAATTTGACGCACTACCTCGAGTACAAAACGGAGACAATAAGAAATAAAGAATAGGAGAAATTCGGAGCACATGTCTTTCATTTTCCCGACATATAAGGAATGTCAAACGCACCCTCAGAAGGAATCTCGAACACAGAAACACAAACTCTCATGCAATTGGGTCCACTTCGTTGTGGATTCTTGATACAGAGAGAAGATTTCAGTTGTAGGGTTTGATTTTTGTCGTCGACATCGAATTTTTCTTCGAAGTAAGTTAGGGAGAATTTAGGGTTGGGGAATTTGTGAAATTGGGGAAGGGAATTGACTTTTATACTGGTTTATGTGAAATTCCACGTATTTTAATTAATCTTACTGAGCAAACTGAAAATTACACGTAGATGCATCTAGCTGGACACGCTGGCATGTTTTGGTCGTCTGACGGGTTTTAAGTCGATTTTGCAAAAGTTATATAAGGTAAAGATTATATTGCAATTATGCAGAAGTTTGGATTAAATTGCCAAAAGTGAAAAGGTCGAGGTTTATTTGGAAATTAACCCAAAATTTATATAAGTCGTGGTATTATAAACAACTTTATTAAAAAAAATATCCCCCTATACATTAATTCAGAACGTGCTGAGCCTAAGTGGCAGACTCGCATGCTTCGGGATCTTATGTGACAAAATTACATGCTTCGTTATTAGGCTTGGGTAGATTTTAATTTAATTCCAATTCAAAAATAATTAGGTCCGGATTACCATACATATGTTGATTATTTATGGTCATGTTACATGTATTAATTGTATTTTAATATAGTTTCTTATTATAACCATTAAATTGTAAATGTATTTTAAAAGATAATAACTAATATATCAAATTAATCATCTCCTAATGAGCTTCGATTTAACATCCATATTGCATGTATAAAATAAATAAATTATATTTATCTTTATAATAATAATAAAATTATTTTTTAATATTATTTAGAAAAATATAATCATTTATCAATTAATATATATCAGTTTTACATATATAATATATCAGATTAATCATCTATTGATGAGTTTCGATTTAACATACATATTGTATGTATAAGAAAAATAAATTATATTTATCTTTATAACAATAATAAAATTATTTTTTAATATTAATTAAAAAAATATAATTATTTATCAATTAATTATTTCAAATAGTTATATGATATAAGTTATAAAATTACTATAATATTGTTATACCACCAATACCTGAACCGCTCGACCGCTCCTCTCGAACCGGGTTGAGCCTCCTTGATCGTCGGTACCTGCAAAACACGTCGGGGGTGGTCCCTGCGCGGACACTCCGACGCTCAAGTTAGTGATGTATCCGGGAGAGAAAACGACATAGTAGCGATATAACGAGTGTATGTGTGTTGTGTAAAATGAATAAACCTGTTTCCTTTTATAGGTGAGGTCATGTACTAGTCGAAGAGTTCTTGTTGGTCCAGAAGTCTTTTTCGTGCTTATCTCTAACCTGGATCAAATACATCCAGAACTTTAGAGTCCTCATTACTACAAACTCCCTTTGACTTAGCCACGAAGCCATCTCCGGACCCTGATCTCCTCAGCAGAACCCTCTGGCCGAGTTGCCCAGATGCCGAGGTACCCCGCTACTGAAATGCCTAGCTACCTGAGCGCCCAGCTATTGGGATCACTCAGTATTCTGCCTAGCTCACGCCAGACTAATCTCCGCCCAGCTGGTTGAGCTACGCCTAGCTGGTCGACCCACGCCTAGCTGGTTGAACCATGCCTAGCTGTGACCAAGCTCGGCCTATGACCGGTCCTTCACGAACCACTACTTACGACCGTATCAAATATAACACATGTAAGTCACAAGTAACAAGTGTCATTCTAACATATATAATAATATATATTATTTGTAAAAAAATAAATAAAATTTAAAATAATTTTCTCATTAATTTTATAATTTAAGAACAATTTTTTAACTAGTGTACTAGTATATATATATATATTGTGGGAGATGACTTATCCTAAATTGAAAGGAGTCCCATTTTCCCCATATGATGTTTTACCTCGAAGCTTTTTTTAACAAAAAATTTTACTGCAGTGTGCAAACACGCTTTTCAGCATCAATGCTTTAGGATAAGGCTGTTCAGCTCGTATCGCCGGTGCACTCAAATTCCTCACCTCCAATGGCGACTGCTCTCTCTTCCATATTGCCGGCGGTGGGGGCGGCACACAGTACTGTCTCCCCTTTGAAAGCTCAAAAGCCTCCGGCAACTCTACGGTCCCTCAAACCATTTAATCGGCCCCTCGTTCCCTCTATTCACCGAAGACCACCAATTTCAGCTAGTGCTGCGGCTACCGTGGAAGATGAACGGCAAAACGATGAAGAGTCGATAAGCATTGATGTCCTTAGACGCTTCATTAACCTCAACTTGGGCTACTGGACCGGCTCTTTCCATGTATTTATCGGTTCTTCTGTAGTGTTCATATACCTTTCTACAAAAGTATATTTGGTACAAAAATTGTTGCCACGATATGTTATGGATAATGATAACATATGATTTCTGGTGGTTTCTTGCAGCAATTCGATTGCAATGGGGATTTGTTGCATAAAATTAGCACGAAGCTCAGTGCGAGTTCGTATGGGGAAGATGAACTCATGAGCTTGATTCAATCGTAAGTTGTTATTCCTACCTGCTGGAATGGAGTGTCAATTTATCTTTTCTGTTAATACATATAGTGTGAGATTTCGTATCATCTCTTATCTATGTCCAAGTCGGTAATCATCACTCAATGGGAGTAAGAAAGAGGCTAAGTTTTTTCGCAAAATGTGATAGAAATTAACTAAAAAGGTCCGTTTGGAAAGTTGATCAATTTCTTGAAGTGCTAATGCTAGGTATTGACATTATATCCTGATTTAGCCAGTTTACGTGCGAAAAAAAAGAAAAAAAAAATCATTTGTGTAGTTGCATCTCCATTTGTCTTTTCATGCCATTGTCGTAAAGGTGGCTGAAATTACGTCATCATTTAACGGACGGCGGAGTTGGTTAACATGCCATGTGAATATTAGCTCAATTATCTTGCTTTCTTCTGCTGTTCCAATTTTATATTTCTTTCATTACTAATAATCATAGACTTGTTATGTTGTTGCTCTCCACCTCATCATCATGCCAAGGTGAACTAGTGAATGATATCTCTTATACACAAGTCGCCTTATGTTTTGTAAAGTTTATTAACTTCATTTGTTCAGAAAATCTTCACCAGAAAAACACATGTATAATACTTTGCATCTTCATTAATTTGTTTAGTTGAAAACCCAATCTGATGCCTAATTGTACTATGTATTTTGGAGACTACACTGTATGCCCTTGCAATTCTATAAAACATGCTATTATTGATGTCATAAAAATACATTGCTGTATTCGTTTTGTTAGCTATATTGTTTTGTTGATTCACTCATTTCCAAAATACAGGTTGTACATCAAGCAGCCTCCTCTAAGCACTTCAGACCCTGAAGAATGGTTCGAGTACAAAATTAAAGAATCCAACATGTTCACAGTTGACAAATATCAACAGGTGAGACTTCTCGGCGACTAATGCATTTTCATAACTCAGTGTTATGAAAAATTTGAGCTTCTGTTGTATGTACCATGGCATTTTAATTTATTTTACTTTTAGTTCAATATCTACTGAATTTAGTATGCAGATTTGTTTTTTCCCTATAGAGAAGGCATTTGCATTGAGATACCAGACAGCTGGAATGTTGGAAACAGTGATAAGACAAGGGGTGTTAGGTGAAGATGATACTGGTGAAGAATCGCCCAGGTATTTGGGTGTGTGATTGTGTGTTTCTCTTTTGCTTTTCTCAGTAATTATTTATTTCTTTATTTTAGTGAGTGATAATTTTGGAGACTGAGCTTAATATTTTAAAATCTTATGGCTAAATTATCTAATTAACTAAAAAAAAAATTCTTTTTGTTGTTCGTTTTTCTTCTGAAGGAATTTGAAGCTTCCTTCTCGACGGCCGGCAATTGTATGTGAAAACTGCATCTCTTCATTTGAAAAAGATGTGAGAGTGAGAGCTTTCCATATAATGAACCCACAGGGCATACTCGAAATGCTTCTGTTATTCCTGGAAGAAAGAGGAAGCAAAGATATTGCTCATCCTTCCTTTTACGAGTCTAGTGTACCTTACTTTACCTCCAAAATCAACAAATCCTTTGGAAATTTGTGAAATATTAACTAGTATTATATAATTTTGGGGTGTAGGATTTGGACAGGATTACTCCACATTTGGGTACATGGAAGGGTCGCTCTATAACCAAACGCAGTGGTGTTTATGGAGCCACAATAGCCAAAGCCAGTACAGTAGCTACACTTGAAATTAATGGGGATGGTCAGCTTGCCCAGGTTTGACTATTTTTTTTAAAACCCAGAGTTGCTAGTGAATTCTCTTCATTTTCCAATTGCCTTAATTTTCGAATAAATACAATCCCCAGAGAAATTACAAAAGAAAATTGAAAATGCTTCCACTGTGTTTGCAGAAACCTGTGCTTTTAGAAAGAAATGATTTGATTATCGAAATATTATTCCTTGATTGCAAACATTCCCATAGTCCTCAAGTGTGGAGTCCATGAAATAATATCCCAAATCCATTTTCCTTGACAATCTACTCATCCACAGTTGAACATCACGTTCTACTTGAGCATGCAGTTATTATAACGTTTTCACCTTCCGTGGTTTGAATCATTTAAAATATTGGTTTTAATTATTATTATCATTATTTATTTATTTTTTTCTAAAATCGGCATAGGAGATAAGATGTACATCAGATGGTGGTGATGTGACGACATCTGTAAACTGGATGGGTTCAATCTGTAAGAACACGATCAGCTTTGATGGTGGTTACCAGTTTACGTTGTTGCCGGGTGGAATCTACATGGGATGTCCTTCTGACATTGCAAAGAGCGTGCAAGAATCAATGTGCTTTCATTTGGAGCTCTGTTGGGCTGAGTCAGCTGTCAAGAGACAGAGACTGGTCCGGACATACGATGCAGAAGGGTTAGCAGTGTCGTCAACGTACTTTTGTGAAACTAAACAATGATAATTCTCTCTGTGTGTGTGTGTGAAAGCCAAAATTATTCTTGTACAATGTCGATTAGAAAGAACCATTCCAGATCTCTCTCAATGGAGAATATTTTGCCCCAATATGATGTGAGTTTTTAATTAGTATAGGATTTAGCGATGAGTTGAAGAATAATTGTACAGGCAAAAGAACCTGCTGGTTTTGCCCGAATATGGGGAGTTGTAAGGTTCATTTTCAGCTTTAATGAAGTGTGCATTAAAGTTCTTTCTTTCACATATTACCATCAATAGTAAACTATCGTGTGGTCGAAAATTACTGTCCCATGTTATATTTCCGGGGAAAAAAAACTGTTAGAGCACGTTTGTTAGGAGTATCAAGATAAGATTGTTTTTATCTCATTCAACAAGATTGGATTGTAGAGATTAGATGCATTGATTGTTTGATAAGTATGATTGACTTCAGATTAGATTATATTGTTTTGTTTTGGAATGCATTTGTTTCATATGATAATTGATGAGATAAATTGTAGATATACATTTTTACCCTTTGTTAATAATATTATTATTGTGTTTCTTCTATCACATAAAAAAAGGGGAGCTTAATAGTTAACTTCAACACATGGTTTATTGCACTCGAATTTCCGGGGACCTGTTTTTTAAAAAAAATAAAAAAAAAATAAAAAAAAAAATCCTCACATTTCACTATAGCTCGTCTTTTGTTCTAAATTTTTTTAATTTAGGTTTTTAATTTATAGTACAATATAAGATCATGGAAAAACTTTTTTTTTTNCTCTGATTTGGTTAAACTCTTCATCATGAAATATCTAAGGTGTGGACCAGTAAAAACTGGGCATATGAAAATTAAAAAATTATTATACTTTTGTATCTTTCTTAATTTTTAATTTACTTTTGTATGTTAGCACAAATAACCAATTCATAAAAAAATAGCCGAAATTAAAAAACAAAATAAAACCGCCTTGAAGAACAACCACAGGCAGGACGAAAATTCACAAAAAATGAAGGTGCTAAAAAAATACAGAGACAATTTTTAAATAAAAAATATTATACATAAAATACTTATTACAGGCATAGGCGATCAATAAAATTGAAAAACAAAATATAAAATAAGGTACAAATTTCAGAATACAAAACTGAAAGGAAAAAATGAACGTAACTCACTTGTGCAAGGGTTGTCGTCTGGAATTTTTCTACACTGTAGAATCTGAAATTTATAGGAACATTCAAACGCATATTAAAAATTTTGGCCGTCCTTAAAATATGCACCATGTGTACAGTTCGGCGAAAATAAGAATGAACACCATGTTTTAAAGATTAGTATGCAACACCTGTTTGTAAAGATTAATTTTCGAGAAGATACTCACCAATAATGGACACCGAAGGTGTTGGGTGAAGTTCAGGCATTTTCGTAGTTTCTGAAAGACTAGAGGGTGTCATGGTCACAAAGTGAAAATATGAGGGTTATGTTGGTCTTTTTGCAGGGAAATTACTGTAATGATTCTTCTAATCTTGGGTACCCCCTCCAGACCACTTTATCTCCGGAAATCGAGATTACCTCCTTTTTTGTCTCGGGCCGCAGATTATGTCGCGGGCCATAATCGCCCTTAACAAACGGAGTTTTTGCTCATGATAAGGGGTGTAATCTTGTCTTGACACCCCTAACAAACGTGCTCTTAATGTCTTAGGATTTTAATAGAAGATAATTAATTAGAAAAGTTAGAAGACTAATGTGAGGTATTATCTGCAATCATATATGAAAAAATTTATGTTCATTTTGCTTTTTATATATATATATATATTTTTTTTTGTCATACTATATATCTATTTATTTTGTTTATCAATTTTCAGATTTTTGTTGTTGTGGTTCACCCAGCTTACTGTTCTTCAGGCTCTGCCTGACAGCTCGAAATCTCATAAGCACAAAACGTTTAAACGTACGTAGTAGTTAGAAACTAATGCATCAATCTGTCAAAACTCTTGACTAGTAAATATTATCAACTTAAACAGTTTGCCGATTATTTTTTTCCCCTCAACTTCAAGGTAGCCTAACCTAAACCAATTAAAACAGCAATAAGAAATTTATAAAACTGAACTCAAGAAGAAGAAGAAGAAGAGGGAAAGAAACATCAGCATTCGTAGTATACAACGGGGAGCATTAAGAAAACAAAATAGGCTTAAAATAAAGAGAGATGAAGAAGAAGAAAAAGAAATATCAAATCTGTTTGTGCTGTTGTGAGATTGATATATTTCTATCCAACTTGGAATGTCAATAAGGATTTCAAATCAAACAAATGGAGAAACTTGTGTTTGGCAGATTCCTACATTTCTAAGCTGGAGCTATAGAAACAACAACAAACAAAAATACACCTTCAGATGCTAGTGTCATTATAATTAAATAAGTTTAGAAAGGCTTAATTAAGAAGGGTCAAGTACTTGACAACCTTTGTCTCACAAATCTGCAGAAAATGTAGCATACAAAAGTTAGTGATACTTACAAAACTACATCATTTTAGCTCTTCAAAATTACAAATACCCCTTAATGAGGACATCCTTAGTCATTCATTGTATTGCAAATTTGTTTTCACTATTATACAATTTTTCTTACAAGTAGTGAATTATGTATAGAGTAGATTGTCCTCATTACCTTCATAGAATCTGGATTTACGATGCAGTTGACGAGATTGGTTGTTATGTTGCCTCGAAGACATTTCTTCTTCAGACATCAACAACGCTGATAATACAACTCTGCCTTTCTTCATATTGCCATTCTCCTACAAGAGTTCCAGATAAAAAAAATTGTAAATAAATAAATGAAAGTCAGTCAACGAACAATTTTGACAAGGCTACTCTAGCTTCTACTTGTTTATACAACTGAAAATGCATATAACCCATTTGCATGCAACCGCGGGCATGACTTTATAATTATAACCGGATACTTTTTTTTTTTCTCTAAAAACAAATACTACCTCCTATTTTTTTTAAATGTCATTTTGGCTTTATCAACACTTAACTAAATAATGACGTTTTAGATCTTTTGTACATATTTTTCCATTATTATCCCCATCTAGCTAATAAATACACTACGTCTTTTCATATTCACTCTTCATCTTTTCTCGAAACATCCATCTCTATTCTCATTAATGAGGGTTATTATTGGCAAAAAATAAATTTCAATTGCAACTTCTTAAAACGACACTTATTGAAAATAGGATGGACTAATAATCTGCGATAAAAGTGCTTGTAATAAACGGCTTACCGCATTAATTTGGTGAGTAAACGAGTCATCGTTCACGTGCAGTATGTCGGACTCTTGACCATGCCACCTGTGAGCTCCCACTGGCCTATGCTTCTTGGGTCGAACGAAGTTGCCAGATGGCTGGATGGGAACTGATCGCGTGCTCGACTGGCGGGACCCACCCGACTCATCAGTCATCCTCGAAATCTCCGACAGAGTGTCGTGCGGCTGCTTCCTCCTCTGTACATTGGCACTGCTGCTGTAGTTGCGCTGTCCCACCGATTCTTGCACATTCTTACGCGAGGTCCTTGCTCCTACTGACCCACCACCCTTCATCCTATCACATATAATATAACACACCATTGTTTTTCAAAATGTTCTTACCAACTCACAAATGCTATGGACAATAAGACCACAAACCTTTTTGCTTCATCACGGGATTTGGCATCCATCTCTTTGTTGGGTGGGTACTTTGGTAAGCTTGCGGGATCACACGCGTAAGGCAGCATGCGGAAGTACTGAAAATGAAAAACAGGATATGAATCATTAACTATTATATATATCTCATCATTATTCAAGCTCATTATTCTGCTAAACTTTATTATACCTTGGAATCAAGAGCAGAGGAAGCGGTGCCACGTTTATAAGGCTCGATCGACAGAAATGTTTCGATTAAGCTGACTGCGCTTTTTGGAAACTCTCTACATCTTTCTCGGAGTCTACTCTCGTACGGAAGTTGGGGCTTGAACATGTTAGCCAGAGGAAGTTTTGACTCTTTCCAGTAGTCGTTAGGTGGGGACCCACAAAGTTTGAAGATTTTATGCAATTGTTCCACCTACGCATGCCAACATCAAATAGTAAGACACATATTCATCAAGTTTGGTGGAGGAAAGGTCCGGTAAAGCTTTCAACTTTTTAATTAACCCAAACAATTTGAGCATTGCAATTTATGGATAAAGGCATTGTATTCTACCTCAGTTCTGCCTTTAAAGAGAGGCTTTCCAAGGAAGATCTCACAAAAAACACAACCCACACTCCATAAATCGACAGCTTCCCCATAATTAGTCGATCCCAAAAGGAGCTCAGGAGGACGGTACCACAAAGTGACTACACGGCTCGTCAATGGCTGCTTGTTCTTTGGTCTCATGAAATTCGCAAGACCAAAATCCCCTATTTTCAGAATCCCTTCATTATTAATCAAGATGTTTGACGTTTTAATATCACGATGCAATATTCCTCGTTTGTGGCAGTGTTCTATCCCGCTCAATAGCTGTCTCATATAGCACTTGATCTGCCTCCATATACAAACACACAAAACGAAAGAAACCCATAAAAACGATGGAAAGGAATGGAAATATTCAAATTAGGGAATGGCATTGTGAGCCATATAGCACTGTCGATGAACTCGGTAAATTAAAAAATAAAATGTTGATTGTTCAAAAGAAAAATATCAAAAAATATTGACAGACTAACTTGTGATTCAGTAAATTTGATCTCTGGACAAGATAACATCCCAGCAAGGTCGTGTTCCATGTATTCGAAAACAAGGTATATGTAGCATGATACTCGAGAAGTGATTATTCCCTCGAGCTTCATGATATTAGGGTGGTCAAGCTTGCGCAGGATTACGATCTCACGAGCCATAAATTTCACGCTCCCCAGTTGAAAGTTATCGAACCGCACCTTCTTCAGAGCAACAATTTTGCCAGTTTCAACATCGCGCGCGCGGTACACGTCGCTATACGTGCCTTTTCCAATCTACAATTTGCAATCACATATAAAACCAACATATTAGACTATATTTCCATCTGAAACAATGTAAAATGTCGCAAATGATAATTAACTACATATATATGAATACAAATGTGCTAGTATAAAAGAAATAACCTTGTCTAATCTTTTGAACTTGTCCAATCTCATAGGCAGCCAGCCATGAATAGCTTCTCCAGCAACAGCAGAGAGCCAAGCGGGCCAGCCAGCCGCCACATGTTCTCCTTCGCTCAACCTCCCGAATCTCAAGCTAAAAACAGCCTTTTTATGAGACGGCCTTCTCTTTACGGCCCGTAAATTCCTGGAATGGCCCGAAAAAGTTGACCCTTCCTTAACAGCCTCATCTTCCATCTCCTCCTCCTCATCCTCCTCATCATCTTCCATTTCTTCCTCTTTCTCGGGCTCCTCCTTTATTTTCTCCAAAGGCCCGAACGCGGCCCGTACGTGCAACAATGAAGGTGGGCCTGACAGGGCAAGCCCGTTGTTCAGGGTGGCCCTAGCAGAGGATGATGAGGAAACTGAATAACGGTCATCTTCGGGCGAGTCTTGTTCGGGCCTTGACTTCTTGGAGCTGATGCAACCCATGGCCCACCAAAACCCATCAAAGGGAATGAGATGCAGAGGAAAGTATAGTACCCAAGATGGTCAAACGGGCCGAATCTTGGGTGGGTTGGTTGTGAAAACAACAAACCCCTACATCAGCTTCATTTTTTTTTATTTTTTATTTTTTTTGGGAGAAGATGAATGAATGTTTTGCCCGGAAAAATGAAAAAAAAAAGGGAGAGGGACAGGGATAGGGAGACAATTTCTCAAGAAACTGGATTTTTTTTTCTTGAGAGGTGGCGAAGGAGAGAGGAAATGGAAAAAGGAAGTGTCAAATNATTCCGATATCTGCGGAGGCGGAGTGGCAAGCACAGGGGCAGATACATTTACGTTGGTTTTGATCTATTTGGGGTTGCCTTTCGTGAAATTCTTGCGCCAACTTAAGGTTAAGTTCGACCGGTTAAGATTTTGGTACGAATTTCGGTTGGGCGACGTTGGTGTTCATGAATCACAGGCCGACAGGCAACGCCTACAAGAGGAGGACATGTAGAAAAGAATGTGTAAAATGATGCTATTTTTTTATTGATTTCAAATGAAATTATTACACTTATTTTAAACCAGTAAAGTGCTATATAATTATATTTTAATGTCATTTTAAATTATATTTTCTGTTTTATATTTTTATGGTCTATTTAATTTTTTGTAATGTTATTTTTAATTAATCAAACACAAGAATTACATTACAAAATGAACAGTGTCAAATATAATGAAAGTTGAAATACAATCTTTAAAATAACAATATTTAAAAGTTATGGTGAAAAAGATTGCATAAAAATCTGGATTGAGAAACCTTCATTATCTAAGTTAGTCTTGTTTATTCAAAATCTTTTTTGTTTGAGGAAGAATGAAAATTATGTACAATAAAACGCAATTAGAATCTTTTACAACAATAATTGACACTAGTACAACACTTGTGTATTACACAGGTGCTTGTCAATTTTTTTTTACTTAATTCTAAAATTAATGAGAAAAAGTAGTTTAAAATGTAAATACTTTTTATTAAAAAATATATATTATTATATATTTTAAAATGAAACTTGTTACTTGTGCGACTTACCTATGTTATACTATAATAATTTTTCTAACTTATAACATATAACTACTTTAGATATAAATATAAATCGAGAATAATTTTATCATTATTATTATAAAGATAAATATAAATTATTTATATACATACAATATGGATGTCAAATCGAAGCTCATCAGAATCTGATTAATGCAATATATTATATGTGTAAAATCGATAAGAAATACAAAAGTTATCAAACTTTTAAAATACATTTGCAATTCAATGGTTATAATAGGAAATGATATTAGAATATAATTAAGACATGGTCATATTTAATAAACATATTTATATTAATCCAAACTTAATTATTTTTGGATTGAAATTAAATTAAAATTTAGCCAAACCAAATAATGAAGCATGAGATTTTGACAGCTAGGATCCCGAAGCATGCGAGCCTGACACTTAGGCTCTGCACATTCGGGAATTATATATAAAGGGGATGTGATAGTTTACAACTTTGTCTTCTTATGTTGAAGGAGACCATTCTTTGTTATTATTTTTATTGGCTAAATAATACAATTATAATTTAATTGATATATGTTAGTAAAGTTTTTAAATATTACTCATATTATCTTTCATTTTCGAGTGACATAGTTTTCATATATATTTTTTTTGACTTGATCTAATTAATTATAGTTATTTTCATGAGTTATAAATATATATTGAAATTCAAGTTTTGGTCAAATTTTAATGTTTTTTTAATTTAAATACTATTTTGTTTTTCATGACCCATTACAAACATATGTCACACAATCTCATTTAGATTTCAATAGTCTTTAAAATAATTTAAAAACATTAATTTTTTTAGGTAAACTATATTTTATTTTTCACATAAGAAATAAATTGATCTAAATTAATGTTTCATATTATGTATAATGAGCGATAGTTTTGGCCTTCAGGCCACATTTAATGCTAAAATAATTGCGATTGAATAACTTGTGCAAATATCAACCAATTAATGTGTAGTGAACCATAAGATGTATAAGGCTCGAGCAACCAAATGTGGAACTAGGAATACATGAATGCGAAATGAGTCTGATAGGAAAAGTGATTGGTGAAAAAAAAGGCGAATTTAGTGGGATTCAAACAACAATGGGGGTGATTTAGAGGACAAACAGATCGTTATCAGTAATAATGATTGGGCCAAATCTCTTTCAATTCATTTTTCAAGATAAGGAAGATAAAATAAAATTCTTGAAAGGAATAACCTGATCATTTGATAGTCAGTATTTGCTGCTCAAGGAATGGGTCAAGGATCTTTTTCATTGTCTCTTCTCCTTAGTTCTTCTTCTACCATTAATTCAAAGAGCATGAACTAAAGATTGAACTATGGGTACAAGTTCATAACTCGCCTCTTCATTGGATATCCGCAGAAACAGACAAGAAAGTGGGAAAGATTTTGGGCAAAGTGTTGGATGTGGTGGTTCTTACAACTGGGAGTGTGAATGGAAGAATGGTGAGGAATTTGTGGAGGTTATGGTGAATGAACTGATTATGAGAGGCACTAAAATCAAGCTCATAAAAGAAGAGAAATAGATTGATTTCAGGTATGAGAATCTGCTCAATTTTTGTTTCTATGGTGGGCTTATAGGGCACAATGATAAACAGTGTTAAACAAAAGGTTGATGTGCAAAGGAATATGCGTACGACGAGACAGTTTGGAGACTGGTTAAGGGGTTGTTTTGGGGGTTTTGGGGAGCATAAAGAAAAAAGATCTTCCAGCCCTAGTAGTAATCATCTAGAGATAAAGTCTAGTAAAGCCGGGGACCAGAGAATAGAGGTAGAAGATCATGGAGGCATCTCTACTACTAAAATTATTAAGTCTAGTGATATGGAGGTTGATATGAGATATTATATACCTGAAGGAGTAAACCAGTTCACTACGCCGGTCATACGAGTCTAATATCGAGAATACCACGCTGGTCGAACAATAGTAGCCTGAAAGGAAATGGTCGAACATGGCGGCAGATCTGGTCGAAGATCGACCTACTAAAGGAGAGCTCATCTGATCGACCACCCCACGAGTGAAGAGCAATCAAGAGCGTGATGGACGCAAGGAAGCGCGTGGACTTCTTCAGGAATTCCCAAGGAATATTCAAGGGAATAATTACCCCATGTGCAGAGGACACATGGCGAGAACATATTGGTGCAGAGCGATAGCGACGATAACCACCTCTGACACACACACAGTGTGTGTGTACGGGCAGATCCGGGCAGCGTTGGGCAGACAGCTCATCAAATCCGGGCAGCTCCTAGGGCAGGTATCTCACTCATATATATATGGGAGTGATCCTTTCTTGTTACACACGATTTATCCATTTTACTCTTGAGAATTGAGTAGTACAAACACTAACTTAAGCATCGGAGGCTCTTCACCGGAAAACCCCTCCGGTGTGAGAGTTCTTTGCAGGTACGCGGCGTTCTACCGGAGAGGAGAAAGAAGGCGAGCCGATTTTCAGCCGGTCGGAGTGTTTTGCGTTACCAGAGGTCTTAAGGAAAAAATCCATAGAAAGTGAAAGGATCCATAGCAGTTCGCCGCCCCGACACAAAATGGTTGGAACTAGAGTCCGTGTTATGAGAAATTCAAGCGTTTGGTAGGAACAGGTCTCCTCTGTCTGACTAGCGTTGAACTTGGACGCTTGAGCTGAATATGGCTGAATGTTTGGAGTAGATGCATAGAAATTGTTTGAAGTTGATTATTCCTCTCGTATATGTTTCAATGTTTATTGTTGTAAATTCGTATTATATGTTTGGTATATTATCAAAGTTTTATGTAGTCCTCTCGTGTTTATGTTTTAGATGTTGAGTAGCTCTTTTGTGAATGGATGTTTGGTTATTGTCTGGACAAGACTATTGGTTTAAAAAACTAAAATAAGTTGAAAATAAACTATATATATTCTTGTACTGGACTATAAACCTATAATAAATAGAAATATAAGCTAGATATAGATTTACAGTACAAAAATAATTAATATATTTACATGGTGAGATAATTAAATTTAAATGGAATTGAATAGAGAGTAGAGAGAGGAGAGAAGGAGAAAAACTATAGAGGAGAGAAGAAGAGACAAAAACGGATGAAATAAGAAAGAGAGTAAGGAAGAAATTAAGCTAAAAAAAAAGGATAAATGAGAGGAAATAGAATGTCAATTGTATCAAATTAATATACTCATTTTAAAATTAGTTGTATTCAAGGAATAGGATAAGTTTAGTATATATGAAAATGTTTTTACAATCTAGAATTTTTTTCAAAAGCTTTTAGAAAGTGTAGAAAAGATGTAAAATATCCAAGTTTTACATTACCGCAAAGCTTTAGGGCGTGCTTGGATACAAATAAATCAGCTAAAAAATGGAGTTTTTTTGTTAATTAGGGTTAATTTTGAAAAAAAAGTGGTATGAGTTGTTAGTGAGATTTTGAATTTATATTAAAATAATATTTAAAATAAAATAATTAAAATTAATTTGTTGTAGAATTATGATATAGATGATGTGAAGCGATGGTTAGTTAAAATTACGTGGGTGGGTGAATAGTGAATTAAATTGATGAAATATGTAAAGATGGTCGATTAGTATTATTTAATTATATTAATAATATTGAGGATAGTGAAGTAAAGTTAAAGTTGATTTAAATTTAAATATGAACCGAGTTTATTTATAATCAAACACTTAGGCACTAAGAAGTTTTGCGGTCCTAGTAGATTAAAATATGAGGACAAGAATATGTAATTAATGTGGCATCAATTAAGATAGTTGACCGCGGAAATTTTCAAAAATTCAATTGGTTTGATCTTTTTTGTTCAGATAACCTTTCTCCGTTTCCCTCCCCCAAATCCTTTGCGCCTAACCTAATTTTTTTTCCTGTTTCGCCTTCCCCGGCAGGGCTGCCGGGCACCTTGACGGCGGACAGCCCCCTGGCTGTGTCACTCAGCCCTAATTTTGCATTAGAGCCCGTAATTAGTGTAGCGCCCCGATTTTCACAAGATAAATTTTAATTAGAAAAGAGCACTAAAGTTAAAACGGTATTTTAAATAAAACAAACAACTCAAATTTTGAATAAGGTTGTACAAACGGTAAATGACTGCTCAATTTAAAATAAAAATACATCAGTATATAGAAATCAAAGATAAGATAGAATCAACAATTAGTAAAATATGTTACTTTCACTTTGTCCCACCGCCAACGCCTCACCGAGCTCCTTTACCTGAAAATATTATTATAAAAGAAAGGACTAAGCCAACAATGCTTAGTGGGGAAAAACATGTCACTTACGAATATTACACAATTACACAATGAAAATACTTTTACATGACAGTGAATCTCCAACATGTTTTACGTAGAACTAAATCCACGGAGTACTCGGCCATAATATCATTGTCTAGCCAAAAGGCTACATGTATTTCAAACTGTAGGCAACACTGATTAACCCGAAGGTTTCATATATTAGCATACAGAGATCACATAGTTAATTTAAAAGTAACAATATAACATTCATAAGAGACATGTACATGAATTTTGTAAGAATAAAACCCCACCTTGATGAATGGATAAATGAGGGATGACAAGTTTGACTTGAAGGGATGCCTACTTGTTATCCAACTCTACAATATTAAATAGTCTTGGATTAATACGATTTTACACATATAAAATAGATGAAGGGTTATTAAATTTTAAAATAGATAAATATAACTCTATGTCTATGGACATATAATACATCAAAAGAAGAATAAAATAAATAATTAACATAGCGTATATGTTAAATATACATATAAATTCATATAAAATAATTGGTGGTGTGTGTGGTATACAATATATAAGTATATATATATATACAGGGGATGGATCCAATGGGTCCACCTCTTAAAATGTGGACGTGAGACCCAATCTCAACCGTTGAATCTGCCTTTTAAATCTACGGTCAGCATCAGGTATATATATAATTATAAAATCACGAGCTGAAAAATCACAAACCTTCAGCTCGCTCGCACACAAAATCGGAAATAATATCTCAGATTTCCTCCTCAATCACGATTCTCTGCGATTTCTTTCTCAATCTCGATTTCAACGTCTGATTAGGTTTAACTCTCGTTTTCTATTGATTCTATAGGCAAACTCAACTGCTCGTCAAAAATATCCAGGGAAAAAAAAAGTCGATTTCATCAAATTTATCTACAAATGTCGACGGAAGCAGCTTCAGTTGCGCCATTGATGGAGATCGAAGCAACTCCAGTTGCGCCATTAATGGAAGAAGGTGTACTGACTTTAAATAAAATAGTTGCTGATGAATTCACCATGAATGAGAATCGAGTTAATCAATTAGAATCACGTAATATTGAAAAAAAATTGTTCGTGCTTATCTGCAATTTTGATTTTTGTAGAATCTCTATTTTCTGGCAAAAATATTATATAATGTTGATGCAGTTGTTCCAATTATATAAAGTTGCTGATAATGTTGAATAAATTGTTCATGTTACTCTGGAATTTTGATTCATGACATAACTAACACCTAGCAGCAGTAGACACTAACCTAGCAGCAGTTGACAACTAACCTAGCAGCAGTTGACAACTAACCTAGCAGCATCAGAGAACTAACCTAGCAGCATTAGAGAACTAACCTAGCAACTACATACAACTAACCTAGCAGCATCAGAGAACTATCCTAGCAAATAGATATAACTAATCTAGCAACTACAGACAATTGACCTAGCTGAGAGAACTAACCTAGCAGCATCATACAACTAACATAGCAGCATCATACAACTAACCTAGCAGCATGAGAGAACTAACCTAGCAGCATGAGAGAACTAACCTAGCAACTACATACAACTAACCTAGCAGCATCAGAGAACTATCCTAGCAAATAAATATAACTAACTTAGCAACTACAGACAATTGACCCAGAAAATAAAGACAACAAACCTAGCAACAAGAGACAATTAACCTAGCAACAAGAGACATATAAACTTGCAAATAGATATAACTATCCAAGCAGCAAACATACAACTAACATTGCAACATGATACAACTAACCTTGCATTTGCAATTATAAAGGCTAATGTTTTTGTATGATATTTTGCAACAGGTATTACACATGATGGATGTCAGTTCCAATTGGTGATATCACCAAATTCAACAAAGTACTGGATACCAATTGTCAAAGAAGATGTAAGACCTATAGTTGGCATGCTCTTTGAGAATCTGGAAATTGGAATGCAATATTACAGAAACTATGGGGCAAATGGTAGATTTGATGTTCGTGCTAGTACAAAAAAACGTTTTAGAAGTGGGATGGTGAGAAAACAATTCATAGTTTGCAGCAAGGAAGGATTTAAACTACAATCCAGACCCCAAAATTCAACAGGAGTTCATCGAGAACGTGTTTAAAAAAGAATTGGTTGCATGGCTCGGGCAGTGTTTGAATACGATGATGGAAAAGGATACAAAATTACATATTTCGAAGAGAAACACAGCCACAGTTTGACATTGGAAGCACATTATTTGAATGCAAACAGGCAATTGAATTATGGCCAGCAGAAGTTTGTCCTTAATTGTGTAAAAGCCAACATTGGACCTGCTAAAACACACAGGTTATACAAGGAAATGGTTGGAGGATATGAAAATGTTGGTGCTCTGGCAATTGATTTCAAAAACTTCAAAAGAGAACTTATGACTTACATGTCGGGGGCAGATGCACAACTCATCATTCAGAAATTTCTCAACAAGCAGGAAGTTTACCCGGACATTGCATTTGAATATGCTGTGGATGAAAATAATCAATTAAGCAGGATCTTTTGGGCTAACCAGATTTCAAGAAAAAATTACCTCATGTTTGGAGATGTTGTTTCATTTGACGCAACCTACAACACTAACAGGTACGCAAACATTTCCCTTGACTTGACTCTAATTTATATGTAATGTATGTTTTCTAGTAGCATGTGAATTAAACTGACTTTGCAAACTAGATATAACTAACCTAGCAACATATGATAACTAACCTAGCCATAGTAGAGAACTAACCTAGCATCAGCAAACAACTAACCTAGCAACAACATACAACTGTCATTGCAACATGATAAAACTAACCTAGCACCATCAGACAACTAACCTAGCACCAACAGAAACTAACCTAGCACCAACAGACAACTAACCTGACAACAAAACATACAACTAAAATTCCAACATGATAAAACTAACCTGGCAGAGATATATAACTTTTCTAGCAACAACATACAACTATCCTAGCAATATAAGACAACTAACCTACCAACCAAAAACAACTAACCTAGCAACCACAATATATCTAACCTTTATTATTCTGATTTACTTTCTATCTTTAAACAGGTACAAAATGGTGTTTGTACCATTTACGGGAATTGATAACCATAAAAAGTGTGTCACATTTGGAGCTGGATTGATGGTTAAAGAGGATGTGGAATCATACATTTGGTTATTGGAAAATTTTTTGAAAGCTATGGGAAATGAACCATATTACATTGTTACTGACCAAGATCCTGCTACGAAGAATGCAATTCAGGCGACTTTCAAACAGGCAAGACATCGTTTGTGCATGTGGCATATCATGGAAAAGGTAAATGTAAAGGTTGGTCCTACATTAGCCAAGGATAATAACTTCATCAAAAGGCTGAATGAAATTGTGTGGGATATTTACATAAATCCTGATGAATTTGAAGAAAAGTGGAGAGGATTGATGAATGATTTTGCCTTAACAGAGAATCAGTGGTTTAACAATCTATTTCAGATTAGAAAGTCGTGGATACCAGCATATTTTAAGGATGTCAAAATGGGTGGCCTACTGAAAACAACTTCTAGGTCTGAGAGTGTTAATAGTTGGTTCGGAAGTTACATATCTCCTCAAGCAAACTTAGTTGAGTTCTTTATGCATTTTGAAAGTGCAATGGATTCACGAAGGCATGTTATAAGGAAGCTGAATCATGAATGTGTGACAGCACCTCCTGAGTGCAAGACACCGTTACAAATTGAAAAACATGCTGCAAAAGTTTACACAAAAACAGTGTTTTCAGAGGTGCAAATGGAGATTGAAGCAGCATGTTTCAGATGTGTGCCTGTGCATATTGAAAAGGAGCATGAAACAACCAGATATAAGGTTGTAGAAGTTGGTCGAGATGGTATTGACTTCATTCTTAATAAGTGCGGGGATTGGGTAGATTGCAGCTGCAAAAAGTTTCAACAGTTTGGATTGTTATGTCGTCACGCAATAATGCTAATCAAGGATTTAGAAAAAATACCAGAGAAATACCTCCTCAACCGTTGGCTTAAGGTTGCTTCTTCTGGACATGGTATTGATAATGCAAGATTAAATCCACTTGATGGCAAAAATCAGAGAAATGCATATCTAAACAATCTATGGTCTGATTTTTATTGTTGTATCAGTCTTGCTGAAGGTAATGATGATAAATTGGAACGATTATCGAGGATTATAAATGAAGAAAAGAACCATTTGTTGGGTGCACATCAAGTTTCAAGTTCAATACTAAGTAAAGGAGCTGTGATACAAGAGTTCCGTGGATCTGTTTCAAATGTCGAGGTTGATATCCTGCCACCACAGCAAGCAAAAAATAAGGGGAGCGGAAGCAGCACAAAAAGCCGATTGTTGTCACAACGAGAAAAATCTATCAAAGAAAGTCAAAAGTTGAAAAGACGTTGTGGAAAATGTGGAGAAGTGGGAAATCATAATAGTAGAACTTGTAATAAGACCAGTGACATTTCTGCTTGTAATAAATAGAAATTTGATGTGCTGTTATTGCATAGTATTATTTCAGAACACATAGCATATACATACAACTAACCTTGCAACGAAATTGAACTAACCTAGCAGCTTTAAACAGTTAGCCTAGCAGCAGAAAAAAACTAACCTAGCAACATTACAAAAAATAACCTAGCAGCATTAGACAAATAAACTAGCAACAAGAAAGTAATAACCAAGCAACTTACAACAATTAACCTAGCAGCATAGAATAAATAAACTAGCAACAACATACAACTAACCTAGCAGCATTAGACAACTAACCTTGCAACAAAAAGCAACTAACCTAGCAGCATTAGACACCTAACCTTGCAACAAAAAGCAACTAAACTAGCAGCATGTAAGTAACCTAGCATCAACAGACAACTAACCTAGCAGCTTTAGACAACTAACCTAGCATCAACAGACAACTAACCCAGCAGCATTAGACAACTAACCTAGCCACAATAATTAAGTGTTATGAAAAAGTCGTGTATTAATATGGGTAGTTATGGGTCAATAAAGGAAGACTTCATATAAAGTGGACAAAAATTAGGGTTACGCTTCATTGTCAAAGGCTAATACTTTTCTGCCGCTCTACCAAAGAAGACATCACAAAGTTGAAGGTGAAATCTCTGTTAATTTTCTCTTAATCCTCACCATGTTCTATGTATTAACTATTGCATAATATGATTTATTATGTATGCTTCTTTTTATGCTAATTTTCTATTGCATAAGGTGATTTATTATATGATGTATTAACAGAATATGGATCTCATGAACGACAACAACGAATACTTACTGCCATCTTTCTATAAGACTGTTTTGACCAAGGTTCTCCACACTATGGTAAAGTTCTTTGTTTTAATTCTTCTTTTAATAGTGCACTGTTACATATAAAATCAAGGTTTAACAAAAAAAAAGAAAATATGTTGTGATGTTCCAGCCCTTTCCGCCACCCACGCACGACTATTTCCATGATGAGGATCTGTCCCAGAGATGCATTATATATACAATAGAAGGACGCACATATGAGACTGTGATAAAAAGGGTTGATGGCTGCCCAACAATTATAGACGGTTGGCGCGAGTACATTGTTACAGAGGACGTTGAATATGGTTCCTTATTGCTCTTTAGACCAACCAGCAACTTAGACTATGAAATTAAAATCGTTGAGCGCAACAATTGCAGTCGGCCGCCACAATATAATTTCAATGTCAAGATTAAGCCCACACACGTTGAACGTTTCCGTTTGGTAAGTTTAATAAATTTCATCTGTCAGCATAATTAACTTGTTTGTATTTAAATACATATAATACATACAAATTACTTTATTCTTGTAGCCCATACCAATGCCTTTCTGGAGGGAACATATCAGAGTAAAATTTTCTCACTACCAACGCGCATCTATAAAAGTAGCAGAACGAGTTTACAGGGTAAACATCACTCAGGGAGATGATGGAAGGAAAACTGTCACACCCCGCCTTACTACTAGCTTTTAAAAATCAGAGTAAAATTTTTGTTTTTATTTTCGAAAGAACGTGCGAGCTGGGTTTTCGAAAATACTGACTTATTGCGGGATGTGGCAGATAAAAACTTAAACTGAACTCGGGCTTGCCCGCAGACATAATAAAAACATGCAACCAGACTGTCCGCTCGCGGATTATGGAATTATACATGCATAGTCTGTACTGTCTCGCACTGTCTAGAAAAACTCGCTGGCGGAAGCATCCGAAAATACGAATACATAACATGCGTACATAAACTGTATAAAATACACATGATCATAAATCTAGGACATAAAAATGCTGGTAAAATATGTCCGA
>BKCP01004450.1:2672-46009 GCA_008636005.1 Striga asiatica | reverse complement strand
TATACTTTGATATTATTATACACTTAGAAAAATATTCTAAGTATAAAAATACCAATGCTTGGCCATGCTCGGAATTTACCTGAAAATTTACTCGGAACCAAACTAGGGTTCGGAGTCGATAAATTCTCGAATTGACATGCTATTATTTATCAACCCAAATTAATGGATTAATCTTAACTTATACTTGAGATAGAATTATTCAAAGAATAATTTATCATGTTTGAGCATTTAGTATAAATAATATAACTCGATAATTTCTAAAAATTACAGATTTCACTTATAGTCGAGCAGTGAAATCGTTCTGAATATTATTACTGTTTTGGGGCGTTACAACTATGCAGAATGGTGACACTCGACAATTGTTTGAAGAAAATGAAATTTTAGAAGGGACAACATGCACTTTCTTCCTTGTGCAAGATGATGTAGACATGATGAAATTTAGACTTAAGATGTAGTGATTGTAATTTGTTGGGTATTTTGTTCTCTGATGTGTTGGAAATGTTTTTATTTTGCTCGACAATTTATTTGATCTGATATATTTTGCTCGACAATTCAGTACGATAAACTGATGGAAGTGTTTTTCTATAAAACTTTTTTGATGCATTTTTAGTTATTATTTAATGTCTTTTGATATCTTTTGGTCTTTTTGTTACAAGTGTTTGTTATTCTAACCTAGCAACTAGATATATCTAACATAGCAGCACCAGATAACTAACCTAGCAACAAGATAGAATTACCCTATCAACAACAAAAAAACTATCCCTGCAGCATGCTAGAACTAAACTTAGCAATCTCAGACAACTAACCTAGCAACATTGGACAACTACTCTAGCAAAGTAAGACAACTAACCTAGCAACAATAAATAAATAACCTAGCAGCATCAGACAGCTAACCTAGCAACAATAAACAACCAACCTAGCAGCAAAAGATAAATAACCTAGCAGTATCAGAAAACTAATCTAGCAACAATAGACAACTAAACTAGCAATATTTATATCATATAAAAGGTCGGGTATTTAAGTCGGGTAGTTATTGCTCAGTATTGGCAGACTTCATATAAAGTGGACAAAAATTAGGGTTACACTGCATTGTCAAAGGCTAAAATACTTTTGTACTGTCCTGCCAACGAAGACTACATCACAAAGCTGAAGGTGAAAATCTTCTACAATTTCTGTGTATTAAAATCTTTATAATAAGAATTATAATCTCTGTTAATTTTCTCTTAATCCTCACCATGTTCTATGTATTAACTATTGCATAATATGTTTCATAACCCCTTTCTCTCTGAATATTGGACTACAGAGTATGGAACACAATACTCTGCATCACAGGAATGACGATAATGAATACTTACTGCCATGGTTGTCTAAGCGTGTTTTGCCCAGTGTTCTCCATACTATGGTAAACTTCTTTTTTTTTTTTAATTCTTCTTTCAATAGTGCACTGTTACATATAAAAAGCACAGTTTAACTGAAAAAGAACAAAATATGTTGTCATGTTCCAGCCCTTTCCACCATCAACGCACTACTTTTTCCCTGATGAGGATCTGTCTCAGAGATGCATTTTACATACATTAGAAGAACGCACGTATGAGACTGTGATAAAAAGGATTGATGGCTGCCCAACAATTGTAGACGGTTGACGTGAGTACATGATTACAGAGGACATTGAACTTGGTTCCAAATTGTTCTTCAGACCAACCAGCAACTTAGACTATGAAATTAGAATCATTGACCGCTACTATTGTAGTCGGCTGCCACAACATACTTTCAATGTCAAGATTAAGCCCACACATGTTGAACGTGTCCGTTTGGTAAGTTTAATAAATTTCATCTGGCTGCATAATTAACTTGTTTGTATTTAAATACATATTATACATATAAATTACTTTATACTTGTAGCCCATACCAGTGTCTTTCTGGAGAGAACATATCGAAGGCAAATTTTATCACTACCACCGCGCACGTATCCAAGTAGGAGGAAGAGTTTACAGGGTAAACATCGCTCAGGGAGATGATGGAAGGAAAACTATGCAGAATGGCAACGCTCGACAAATGTTTGAAGATAATGCAATCTTAGAAAGGACAACCTGCACTTTCTTCCTTGTGCAAGATGATGTAGACATGATCAAATTTAGAATTACGATGTAGTGAGTGTGATCGTTGTGTCTTTTGTTCTCTGGTCTGATGTTAGTGTCTTCTGTTGTGATCTGATGGAAGAAAACTTGTTTGCAGTCTTTTGAACGATGGTCTGATGGAACCGTTTTGTTTTTATAAATCTTATTTGAAGCATTTTTAATTATTATTTAATGTCTTTTGATATTTAATGCCTAGCAACTAGAAATATCTAACATAGCAGTACCATATAACTAACCTAGCAACAAGATAAAACTAACCTAGCAATAACAAAAACTATAAAACTTTTTATAAAACTTTTTCTTAATAAGTGCTCGACAATTTAGTACGATAGTCTGATGGGAGTTTTTTTCTATAAAACTTTTTTGATGCATTTTTAATTATTATTTAATGTCTTTTGATATCTTTTGGTCTTTTTGTTAGAAGTGTTTGTTAGTTATTCTAACCTAGCAACTAGATATATCTAACATAGCTGCACCGGAGAACTAACCTAGCAACAAGATAGAACTATCCCTGCAGCATGATAGAACTAAACCTGCAGCTTCACTCAACAAACCTGGCAATGACAGACAAATAAGCTAGCAACGTCAGACAGCTAACCTAGCATCCTTAGAAAACTAACCTAGCAATATCAGACAACTACCTAGCAACTATGCAAATATATGGAATAAAATATACAACAATATTTAAATCATATGAAAAGTAGTGTATTTTTGTCGGGTAGTTGTAATGGCTGACTTCATATAAACTGGACAAAATTAGGGTTATACTGTACTGCGTTGTCAAAAGCTAAAAACTTTCTTGCCGCCCGCCTTACCCAAGAAGAATACATCACAAAGTTGCAGGTGAAAATCTTCTACAATTTCTACCTTCAATCTTTATAATAAGAATTAAAATCTCTGTTAATTTCTACCTTCAATCTTTATAATTAAAATGGACGACGGTAACGAATACTCACTGCCATGCTTCAGTAAGCCTGTTGAGCCCAGGGTTCGCTACTATATGGTAAAGTTCTTTGTTTTAATTCTTCTTTTAATAGTGCACTATTACATATAAAAAGCCCAGTTTAACTGAAAAAAAAAAGAAAATATGTTGTGATGTTGCAGCCCTTTCCACCATCCATGTACGGCTATTTCCGTGATGAGAATATGCCCCAGAGATGCGTTTTACATACAATAGAAGGACGCACGTACGAGACTGTGATAAGAAAGCCTGGTGGCGACCCAACAATTGGAGAAGGTTGACTCATTGTTACAGAGGGCATTGAAATTGGTTTCACATTGATTTTCCTTCCAACCAGCAACCTAGACTATTTAATCACAATCATTGACCGCAACAATCGTACTCGGCTGCCACAACATACTTTCAATGTCAAGATTAAGCCCACACATGTTCAACGTGTCCGTTTGGTAAGTTTAATAAATTCATCTGGCTGCATAATTAACTTGTTTGTATTTAAATACATATAATACATATAAATTACTTTATTCTTGTAGCCCATACTAGTGCCTTTCTGGAGGGAACATATTGAAGGCAAATTTTCTCAATACCACCGCGCATCTATAAAAGTAGGAGAACGAGTTTATAGGGTGATGGGTCTACTTCTAGATCTGCAGTAAACCGGTGGTTGTGAGTTCAGATCTGCTTGAACCGCCTTGAAACCGTTGCTAGACCGCAAGAATACCTGCAAAAACTCAAACGCCGGAGGTGTTTCCAGCGTAGAGCCTCCGACGCTCAAGTCAATATGAGAGTGATGAAGAGATGCTGCGCAGTAGCTATGGGGGAGAGTAGGAATGAATGAGAGTTAGGGTTTTAGGGTTACCTCACCTCCTTTATATAGGAGTGAATATTTACCTGGAGTACCCAGAATGCCCAAGTCGGTGGACCTAGAAGGTCCAAAATGCCCCGGTCGATTCGTCTCCCCTTATTGCTGAGTCATCACAAGATTCCTTCTTACCCTTTGTGGTATGTGGAACTTCAAGTATGTTCCAAGTGTGGTGAATCGTCATCACATCTTTGTTACTCGAGGAATGCGAGGTCGACCTCGAGAGCTAGGAGGTCGACTCGTGGATATGTCGACTCGGAGGCTATGCTTGGCTAATCCCCTGTGGTGAAGTCGTCTTCGAAGAGTCGTCTTAGTTCAGTCGACTGATGGAAGTCGACTTAGGATATCGGGCTGCTCGGGAGTTGTACTCTGGCTGTTACTCTTTTATTGATGCCAATTAGTGAAGGTCGATAGATTAAAGTCGACTTGAAGGGGTCGACTAGACCAATTCCTGCTTCTTCTTGATTGCTGTTAGTAGAATCGAACTTAGGGAAGTCGATTTGAGCATGTCGACGGAGTCATGTCGACATGCGAGTAGTTCGAGTAGTTTGTTGGTTGAGTAAGGAGCTTCCGGGACGGGTTATCCTTTTATGGCTATATCATCTAGTCCCCCCCAAAAATTACTCTAAGCAGTCGACTGCTTAAGAGTAAATTTGGTGAGATATGATTGTGTCGCTTTCCAACCTTTTTTTTTTTTTTTGCAACTCGTCTCGTCAATCAATTAGGACGCACCTTAAACTCATGATTGCCTTTTCGGATAAGTCTGACACTCTGACATACCTATTTCAAATTTCAAATTTTCGAAAACCCTAAAGTAACGCGCGTCATCTCCTTCGCCGCCTCTTCGAATTCCGCGCCTCATCCGGATCGTTGGTTCTCTTGGTGATCCGACGGTTCACGCCCATCATTGTCCTATATAAATATACCTTCATCTCTTGGGAAACCACTTTTCGCATTCCCGAACTTTCTTGCTCTCTCAAACTTCCTCAAGCATTTCCGACGGTTTTTGCTCTTCGGCTTCACCGGCACTCCTCTCTTCCGGCAACTTCAGGCTTACGTGCAGTTCAAATCAACCACGCCACCATGTGTAAGCTCTCTTATCTCCCCTTAACCTTCAATTCTTTGTTGATTTTTCCTTCCCTGATTTTTCCTTATGGGTTTCACACTTAGATCTCTTTACGTATATACTCCGTTAGAATTTATTGTTTTTATCAGTAGTCGACTGCCAACGTGCAATCGACTTTCGCCTGTTACTAAGTCGGCTCTTGTCGACTTAGTGGCCTTCTTTCTTCAGTTTTTCTCTTCTCGAGTTGACTAAGGTCGATTTACTGGTTTATTTAAGTCGAAATACCGATAGCGATTGCCCCTTCTGTCCTTTCTTCCTCTGTCGATTATTGCGAATCGCTCTGATTCGACCTTGTAGGCTCTTACTCGTGATTTTACTAACTTCGACCTTCTCCCCCCTTTTCTTTTTCTTTCCTTAGCTTCCGACTCGTCTTCTCTCTCTGGCTCCCTTGGTCAGCAAATCAACGATTACATTCACCATGTCGACGAGGGTTCCAGTTCCGACTCCGTCGAGGTTACCGGCTATAAGATGATTTCACTGCCTTCTAATCCTTCCTCTTCTCGCGTTTTTGCTTCCTCCGTCGACTGGGCACAGTATGATCAAGCGCTTGTAGAGGGCGGCTTAGTCGACGTCGTGAAGAGCCCTTCTCGAGGGAACTCTCCTCGTCTCGATCTTATCCCTCGAGGTATTCCTCTTAGGTTATTGGACATCCCTGTTTATAGAACAAGCCCTGTATCTGTACCAATAATTGCTCCTCTTCTTGATTCTCAAAACACTGTAACAATAGCTTGTCCTTTAGCTCGGTTAGCGGTCTTAAATCCTTTTTGTTATGCCTCTGCAGCCGAGGTCGAGGGCTTCAGGAAATTTAGCGGGCTCCCTTCTGACTGGGAGTTGGTCGCCCCCGGCCCTAATGACAATTTTGCTCATCCCCCTCCCGGCTGCCATACCTTTTTCGTAATTCAAGTCGTCTTCGGCCTCCGCTTTCCCATCCAAGACGAGTTGATCTTAATAAGCAACCTGTACAATATACCCATAAACCAATTTTCTCCCAACGCCATTCGTATCATGATAGCTTTTATTATCATCTCCCGTATAGTGCTCAAGTTCTTTTCTCCCGATTTTTTCTTTTACTGCTATGGTTATCGTCTTTCCAAAGGCGTCCATTGTCTGGGTCGTCGCGCCGGCGTCACTTTCCTCGACGATCTGTCATCGAACGTGACTGAGTGGAAATCGAAGTACGTATTCATTCGACCTGCTCCCGGCATGTATCCTTATGTGAATAAGTGGATCACCTCGAAGGTGAAACAAAATAAACGGCCTCGCTCTGACGAGTTTGCCCATCTGTTGTCCGAGTTAAATAAGCACACTTATAGTGCTCGTCAATTAATCAAAGACCGCGATTTAGTCAATCACGCGCGAATCGTCACTTACGAGGATCTTCCTCGTCTCGATGATCCCCGTGAGCCTTTTGTATATATGTTCTTTGTGCAACTGTTTTGCGAATTTCGATCATTCGAATCATGACTACTAAGTATTCTTCATTTACTAACTTTTCTTCTATTATTTCAGTTAAAGCTCTAAAACGCTTCGAGCTCAAGAAGGGCCAGTCGTCTGGGCAGCCGGCTGGTGGTCCCGTCTCTGCTTCGCGACCCTCACGCGGGTCTGGGTCCGGTGCTGCGGCTGTCGAGGCGACAGCTGCCCAAAAATCCAGGGTTGAGAACCCTGGTGGTCCCAAACACAAGTCGTCGGGCTCTTCCTCTCGCAAGAGGGCCCAGGACGATCGGGCCGCCATCCTCATCCCCGACGATCTAAAGCGTCGTAAAGTCGACAAGGGAAAGGGAAAGGCGGTCGAGAAGAAAAGCCCCTCCCCTATCACCGTCAAGAACGTGACGGTTAAGATGCCTTCTCGGCTCTGGAATCATCCGGAGCCGTACCACGTGGCCAAGTACTTTAATTCCCTCATCCCCGAGGTCGACAAGGAGCGAGTCGAGGGGAACCTGTACGAGCGCTCCAACTACGCTGTCCAGTGTCTCGCCCGGGTATTTTTCCCATTCTCTCATCGACTTGGCTCTTGTGTTCTTTTCTTTAAACTCAATCCATCTTTTCCTTAACCTGTTTTTCATATTCTTTCGCAGTTCCTGGCGCGGCGCTTCCTTGCTTCGAGGAGACGAGCAAGGCTCCTCTCGCCTCCACAAAGTCCCTCGAGGACAAGTGTGAGGCTCAGCGCCAGGAGATCGAGGCGCTGAAGGAGGATTTGGAGGCTTCTAAGGCCCTTGTCGACAAGCTGAAGGCCGACAAGGCCGTTTTCCGACATTTGAACGACAAGCTCAAAACCGACCTCGACAAAGCTCGTGATGAGGCTATGGTCGAGAGAGAGAGCGGCGTCGAGGAGGGGCGCAGGACGTTTTTTAAGTCCCCGATCGGCGCCGTTTTCCTCGAGACCTACCGCCAAGAGCTCGTCAATGCCTTCTGCAACTCTCCCGCTTTTCTCGACAAGCTTTGCCCCGCCACCCTCCAGTACTTCGAGCATACCTTCGCTGCGTGGGAGGCGGTGGTTGGGGGATCCGAGTTCGAGGGGAAGCTCGACCGCGAGGCGGTTAAGGAGACGCTTCCCTTCCCCGAGGGTTATTCAGGCGACGACTCCCTCCCCGACGATTACCCCTGGTGGTCGGGACTCGAGGCTTGGGCCATCCGCAAGGCTGGCTTGAGCACGCAACTCGAGGTTCCTCCCACCCCCTTGTCCGGTCCGACCGAACTAGTCGGGACAAGTGGGGCTAGTCGGGAAGAGGCGGTCGAGGTCGAGGATGAGCAACAGGGCATCGAGCCGCTTGTCGACAGAGATGCTGATGGGGAGAACCCCGAGAAGTCTACCACTGTGATGATGGAGGGTGGGGACGACACTGCCGAGAAGTCGGACGCCGACTCTTGAATGTGCTTGTCCGATTTGGGGCTGTGCCTGCTGTTTATGTTTTGCTCTCTTTTCTTCTCTTTTTTCGTCGTTCTCGACCTATTTTCAGGCCTGTAAAGGTCGAGACGACTGATAATGTAATGAATTTTCATATCAATATGATCTTCTCTTTTTCGTTCGTTGCTTGTGTTAATTGCGTTTCCTGTGTATCTCCCCCCAACCCTTCTTGCGAGCTGGTCGAAGTCGAGCAAGGATTTGAACAGCTTCGTAGCTGTGAAACGATTAAGTTTTTCAACTCGTCTCCTCCCAACCCTTCTTGCGAGCTGATCGAAGTCGAGCCAGGTTATGAACAGCTTCGTAGCTGTGAAACTTTTTAAGTTTTTCAACTCGTCTCCTCCCAACCCTTCTTGCGAGCTAGTCGAAGTCGAGCAAGGATTTGAACAGCTTCGTAGCTGTGAAACGATTAAGTTTTTCAACTCGTCTCCTCCCAACCCTTCTTGCGAGCTGGTCGAAGTCGATCAACAGTTTGAACAGCTTCGCAGCTGTGTCGAGTGTTCGTTATCTAGATGTGTATCAAATTTGTTTGTTCGAGAATATTCGTTCTCGTAAACACGTCCATTATATAATTGTTTTTATCGACGTTATGAGTGAGATTTGTGACTTGTTCGAGATTCCGCTCGAGAGTTCCGTTTGTTAATGGTTGTGCTCGAGATTCCACTCGAGGATTTTACAACTTCGTAGTTGTGTTAGTCGACTTCGTAGTCGAAGGCTTCGTAGCCTGCTCAAGATTCCGCTCGAGAGTTTACAACTTCGTAGTTGTGTTAGTCGACTTTGTAGTCGAAGGCTTCGTAGCCTACTCGAGATTCCGCTCGGGAGTTTACAACTTCGTAGTTGTGTTAGTCGACGTCGTAATCGTTGTAAAGTCAGTCGGCCTTATAGCCGTTTTGAAAAATTCAATTTTTCATACAATCATATTGAAGTCGACATGTAAATGTAAGAAACATAATTGAAGCATAAAACAGATTCATTTCATCATTGAATGCAATTCAGACATTGTTCAGTACAAAAGATAATTCGAAATATTGCCTTAAGCGTAAAAGCGTTTGAGATGGATCACGTGCCAGGATCGCGGGAGTTGTCGTCCTTCTCCGTCCTCGAGTTCATATGCGCCTCTTTCGAGCACCTTTGTGATAGTGTAGGGCCCTTCCCAGTTAGCTTCGAGCTTGCCGACGTGTTTGAGGGCGTCGGCTCGTTTGAGGACGAGGTCCCCCACTTGGAATCGTCTGGTTCGGACCTTCTTGTCGAAGGCTGCTCGCATCTTCTGTTTGTACTCGACAGATCGCATCCAGGCTTCCTCTCGACCTTCTTCAATTAGGTCCAAGGCTTCTTCTATCATTTCCTCGTTTCTCTTTTCCTCGTAGAATTTTGATCTGTGAGAGTCGAGGCCGACTTCGATCGGCAGTAATGCATCCATCCCATAGACCATGTGAAATGGAGATTGTCCCGTCGAACTTCTTGGAGTCGTCCTGTAGGCCCATAGGACTGTTGTTAACTCGTCGACCCAGGCGCCCGACGCTTTTTCCAGCCGTTTCTTCAATCCTTGGAGGATAGTTCGATTAGTCACTTCAACTTGCCCGTTTGCCTGTGGATGTGCGACTGACGCAAATCTTTGTTTGATTCCCATGTCGAGGCACCATGCCTGGATCCGCTTTCCTTGGAATTGAGTTCCGTTATCTGAAATTAACACTTTCGGAATTCCAAATCGGCAGCAAATATTGTTGAACAAGAATTGTATCATCTTTTCTTCAGTGATTCGTGCTAAGGGTTCTACCTCGACCCACTTACTGAAATAGTTGACTGCAACCACCAGAAACTTTCTTTGTCCCGTCCCCATTGGCAATGGTCCTACCAGATCGATTCCCCACTGAGCAAAGGGAATAGGGGAGTTGATCGTCGTCATGTACTCGGCGGGGATATGAGTGATTTGGCCATGGCGCTAGCACTTCTCGCACTTTTGGACTAACTGCTCGGCTGCTGCTCGAATTTTAGGCCAATAGTATCCTGCTCGCAGAGCTTTGCCGGCTAAGGCTCGGGATCCGACGTGTGCTCCGCAGCACCCCTCATGGATTTCTCTTAGGACCAGAATTCCTTCTTCTTCAGAAACACATCTCAAATGAGGCCCGACTATCGACTTCTTGTACAGGACCCCGTCGACTTCGAAATACTTGTTTAGATATCGGGCCACCTTTTCCGCTTCTTGCTTGTCCCCTACAGGGACTCGACCCTGCAGGAGTTCGCGAATCGACTTCCTCCAGTCGTCCTTTTCGTCAATTTCCGTAACTTCGTTAAGAACACTCCCCTCGAGGTGCATTGTAGTGATGTGATTTCCCACTTTTCCTTCATTCGAGCTCGCAATCCTAGCGAGCCAGTCGGCTCGTTTGTTTTCTTCTCGCGGGACTTGTATCAATTCGAACTTTTTCAGCCCTTGTGTGAGGTTCTGAATTTCTCCGACATACTTCGACATTCTCTCCTCCTTGATCTCGCAGTTTCCCAGCACTTGTCCAACGACGAGTTGCGAGTCGGAATGTGCTGCGATTTCTGTTGCTCCGCCTCCAATCGCCAGTTGTATTCCTTTGATGAGTGCTTCGTATTCGGGTTCGTTGTTCGAGGCTTTGAACCCCATTCTAATCGCGAAGTCGAGTTGTTCGCCCTCGGGAGAGACGAGGACGACTCCCAAACCCGATCCTTTTGCAGACGAGGACCCATCAACATGCATCATCCATTTCCTCTCTTCACCTTTGGTTCCTTCTTGAATGAAGTCGGCGAGAGCTTGTGCTTTGATAGCTCGTCTCGGCTCGTACTTGATGGAGTACTCGCTTAGCTCTACTGCCCACTTCACGAGTCGACCTGAGACTGTAGGTCGACCCAATGTTTCCCCCAGCTGAAAGTTCGTTCTTACCACGATTGTATGATTCAGAAAATAAGGTCTCAGCTTTCTGGCTGTTATGACAAGTGTTAGAGCGGCTTTTTCGACTTCTGGGTATCTTGTCTCTGCACCTTGAAGTACTCGACTTGTGTAATAGATTGGTTGTTGGGAACTTCCGTCTTCCCTCAACAGCACTGAACTTAAAGCAAATTCTCCTACTGAGATGTATAGGATCAACTCGTCGCCTGGTTCTGGTTTGGTCAGCAAGGGTAGTTCGCTCAGAAATTCTTTCAACTTTTCAAAGGCCTTCTGTGCCTCATCACTCCACTTAAAAGTCGTCGTCTTCTTTAGTAGTTTGAAGAAAGGAAAACTCTTCTCGACAGCTCGAGCAATGAACCTGCTTAAGCCTGCAATCCTTCCCGTTAGCACCTGGACTTCCTTAACGTTTCGCGGCGGAGCCATGTCGAGTATTGCCTGCACCTTATCTTTGTTTACCTCGATTCCCCGTTCCATGACCACGTAGCCTAGAAACCGTCCTGCTCTAACTCCAAAGGCGCATTTGCTCGGGTTCAACTTCATCCCAAACGCCCTAAGGGTGTTAAAAGTTTCCCTTAAGTCGTCTGGGTGTGATGTCGAGGATTTACTCTTCACCAGGATATCGTCAACGTACACTTCCATATTCCGGCCGATTTGAGGTTTGAACATTCGATCCATCAATCATTGGTAGGTTGCTCCTGCATTTTTGAGGCCAAAGGGCATGACGACATAGCAATATGTCCCCTTGCTTGTCACGAAACTCACTTTACTCTGATCCTCCGGTGCCAAAGGAATCTGATGGTATCCCTGCGACGCGTCCATCATGCTCAACAACTCGCAGCCAGCTGTGGAGTCGACTAGCTGATCGATCCTCGGCAAGGGGTAATGATCTTTGGGGCACGCCAGGTTCAAGTCGCGGAAGTCGATGCACATACGCCATTTGTTCAATGCCTTCCTCACCATAACTGTATTAGATATCCATTCGGGGAATTGGATCTCCTTGATATGTTTGGCTTTCAGCAACTTATCCACCTCGACTTCGATTGCTTTGTCGATTTCAGCGCCGTGGTGCCTGAGTCGCTGCTTCACAGGTTTTCTGAGGGGGTCGACGTTGAGTTTGTGCTCCATCACTTCTGGGTCGATTCCAGTTAGTTCTTCAGGTGAAAAGGCGAATATATCCCTGAATTCTTTCAACAATCCCACCAACTGTTCTCGCAATTCGTCCTCTAATTCTCTCCCGACTTTGGTGGTTTGTTCTCTCGACTCCCCAATTTGAATCTCCATCAATTCTCCGTGAGGCTCGAGGTCACTCCCCCTCGGCCTTTTCTCGCTCGTCATTGGTTTTTTGCCTTCTTTGATTTCGGTACGCTGATTGGTTTTGACTGCGATTTGGTAGCATGTTCTCGACAACTTTTGATCTCCTCGAGCCTCTCCCACTCGATCTCCTACTGGAAACTTCAGCTTCATATGATAGGTTGACACAACTGCTTGAAACGCGTTGAGCGCGGGTCTCCCAAGAATCACGTTATAAGCCGACTCGACATCAACCACAACAAATCTTACCATTTTGACTTTCCTCAAGTCACCTTCCCCTAGGACGACAGCGAGCATGGTTTCTCCTAGGGGAGCGACTTCCGAACCATTGAACCCGAAGAGTGATGTATGTAGGGGCGTCAGTTCAATGTCTAGCTCCATCCTTCTGAGGCAATCATAGAAAATTACGTTCACTGAACTCCCTGTATCGACAAACACCCTTTGTACTTCGTATCCTGATATCTGCGCTGTTATCATTAAGGCGTCGTTATGCGGCCTCTCGACTTCTCCAACATCCGCCGGTCCAAAATTCATCACTGGTCCACTCTCCTCGACTTGTTGCACCTCGACTTTCGCGTATCGGCCCCGAGCATAGGCCTTTCTCGCCCGATTGGAGTCTCCATCAGTCGACCCTCCGAAGATCATGTTAATGACTCCTCTTTTCGGTGGGAGTTCCTCCTTTTCTGGTGATCTCGCCCTCTTGCGAGGGCTCTTACTTCGTTCTCGTCTCCTACTCGTCCTCTCTCGGTCCTTATATATAAACTCCTTCAGGTGACCCGCCTTTATCAACCTCTCAATCTCGTCTTTTAAGTGTCGACAGTCGTCTGTGTTGTGCCCATAGTCTTTGTGGAATCGACAGTATAGGTTGCTTTTGGGCTTCAAAGGTCCATCTTTCCTCGTCCGCGGCCATCTTACCACATCGTCGCGGATTTCCCTTTCCATAACCTCCAAAATTCTCGCATGGGGAGCCGACAAAGGTGTGTATTGAGTTGGTCTCCATCCTCTAGACCTGCCTTCACCCCTATCAGCTCTCGGGGACCCTCTCCTATCTCCTGTCGACTTCTTTTCCTTCCTGTCGTCTCGACTGTCAGTTTGAGTCATCTTCATGCTCTGCAAGTAGTCGGCCTCGGCCTCTTCGACGTTCATGTATTTGGCACATCTTCCCAGCACATCGTCGAAACTCCTACCAGGTCGTTTGGCCAAGGAGTTCTTACACAATCCTGGTAGCAGTCCTCTCGTCAGTCCTCCCGATTTGATTTCCTCTGTCGCTGTGGGGCATTCGACGCACGCCTTGGTAAACCTTGCCACATATTCTCGCAACGACTCGCCTTTCTTCTGTTGCATGCTAATCAACGAGAGGTAAGATTTCTCTTGCACCCTCACACTTGCAAATTGGTTAAGGAAACTTGAGCTGAATCCATCAAAGTCCCAAATCGACCCCGCTGGAAGCTGATGAAACCAATCTTGGGCCGACCCTGTCAAAGTCGTCAGGAAGGCGCGACATTGTACTGGGTCGCTGTAACGATGAAGCACGGCCATATTTTCAAAACTCCTCAAATGTCGAGATGGATCTGTGGTACCGTCATACCATATGTTCAGCTCCCTAAAGCCTTTGGGTAAGTCGGCTCTTAGGATCTGCTGCGAGAATGGGTGTTCTTTGGCTCCTCTGCTCTTCCTCCCGTCGACTCGAGCTTGCAAGTCGCGAACCTGCGCCAGCAGTTGCTCCAACGTTTCGTCCCTTGCCTGTGGATTAACGGTTCGAATGGACGATTCCTCTTCGTCTACCCTTCTGTTCTGTTGCACATTCGACTGGGCTTGTTGTTCGCCGCGCGGCTGCTGCTCGACTCGAGGTGGACACTCGACTCGGGGCTGCTGTTCTACCGGCGCTATCTGCTTCATCTGGGCCGCCACGGCTTCAGCGATCATCTCCTGCATTTCACTCCTCGTCATTGAGTTCCTCGACGCGGGGTTGTGTCTGTTCCGGAATCTCCTGTATCTATTTTCCCTCGCGTCGAGAGGCCTCCGTTGGCTCCCTCTCTCCATCTGGGTTAGGGTTTTGACTTGTTCCTGCCTGAGTCAACACTTGTATCTTCACGCCGGTTGGAGTCACAGGCGTTTCTCCGCCCAACGTCAGCCCGGGTGGTGGAAGTCCTCCGAACGGTGGTATTCCCGTCATCTGAACTACGGAGTGTTTGGTAGTGCGAAGTGGTGGTGGCCTCTTGTCCATCCACGCCCCTCTGAACTCCTCGCTCAGGTTCCTCTGCAAGCTCTCCTTCTCCGCCATTGGCAAACAGATCGGAACTAGGTGTGAAGCTCTTCCTTCCTTTAAGAACTCCCCACAGACGGCGCCAAATGATGGGTCTACTTCTAGATCTGCAGTAAACCGGTGGTTGTGAGTTCAGATCTGCTTGAACCGCCTTGAAACCGTTGCTAGACCGCAAGAATACCTGCAAAAACTCAAACGCCGGAGGTGTGTAGAGCCTCCGACGCTCAAGTCAGTATGAGAATGATGAAGAGAGGCTGCGCAGCAGCTATGGGGGAGAGTAAGAATGAATGAGAGTTAGGGTTTTAGGGTTACCTCACCTCCTTTATATAGGAGTGAATATTTACCTGGAGTACCCAGAATGCCCAAGTCGGTGGACCTAGAAGGTCCAAAATGCCCCGGTCGATTCGTCTCCCCTTATTGCTGAGTCATCACAAGATTCCTTCTTACCCTTTGTGGTATGTGGAACTTCAAGTATGTTCCAAGTGTGGTGAATCGTCATCACATCTTTGTTACTCGAGGAATACGAGGTCGACCTCGAGAGCTAGGAGGTCGACTCGTGGATATGTCGACTCGGAGGCTATGCTTGGCTAATCCCCTGTGGTGAAGTCGTCTTCGAAGAGTCGTCTTAGTTCAGTCGACTGATGGAAGTCGACTTAGGATATCGGGCTGCTCGGGAGTTGTACTCTGGCTGTTACTCTTTTATTGATGCCAATTAGTGAAGGTCGATAGATTAAAGTCAACTTGAAGGGGTCGACTAGACCAATTCCTGCTTCTTCTTGATTGCTCTTAGTAGAATCGAACTTAGGGAAGTCGATTTGAGCATGTCGACGGAGTCATGTCGACATGCGAGTAGTTCGAGTAGTTTGTTGGTTGAGTAAGGAGCTTCCGGGACGGGTTATCCTTTTATGGCTATATCACAGGGTAAACATCACTCATGGAGATGATGGAAGGAAAACATTGCAGAATGGCGACACTCTACAAATGTTTGAAGAAAATGAAATCTTAGAAGGGACAACCTGCACTTTCTTCCTTGTGCAAGATGATGTAGACATGATCCAATTTAGGATTAAGATGTAGTGAGTGTAATCTGTTATTTAAAAACTTATTTGTTGTTGGTCTGATGGATGTTTTGTTATTATTTAATGTCATTTGGTATCTTTTGGTCTTTTTGTTAGAAATGTTTGTTAGTTATTCTAACCTAGCAACTAGATATATCTAACATAGCAGCACTGGAGAACTAACCTAGCAAGAAGATAGAACTAACCTAGCAACAATAAAAACAAACCCTACAACATGCTAGAGCTAACATTGCACCTGAATACATAAACTAGCAACATCAGACAACTAACTTTGCAACAACACAGAACTAACCTAGTGGGATGAAAGAAATAACCTAGCAACTTCAGATTACAAACCTGAACAGCATTTATAGACAACTACCGTAGCATCAATAGACAACTACCGTAGCATCAATAGACAACTACCATAGCAACATAAGACAACTAACATAGCAACTGGGTACAATTAAGCTAGCAAGTGCATAGGTGTAACCTTGCAACTATATAAAACTGACATTGCAAGTAAAAAATAACTAACCGCAACTAAATATATCTAACCTTGCACCTGAATATATCTAACCTTGCAACTAAATTTATCTAACAAAGCAACTAGATAAAACAAACCTTGCAACTAAATACGATTAACCTTGCAACTAGATATATCTAACATAGTAATGAAAATGTCTAACCTTGCAACTAGATATATCTAACCTTGCAAGAAAAGACAATAAACAACTAAACTAGCAGCAAAAGACAACTAACCTAGCAAGAAAAGACAACTAACCTAGCAATTAGAAACATTTAACCTAGCAGCAAAAAATAACTAACCTAGCAACAAGAAAGAAGTAACCTAGCAGAAATAGACTACTAACCTAGCAACAAGAAAGAAGTAAGCTAGCACCTACAGACAACTAAACTAGCACCTAAAGATAACTAACCTAGCAACAAGAAAGAAGTAAGATAGCAACATCACACAACTAACCTAGCAACAATAAACAACTAACCTAGCAGCACAAGACAACTAACCTAGCAAGAAAAGACAACTAACCTAGCAGCAAGAAACATTTAACCTAGCAGTAAAAACATAACTAACCTAGCAACAAGAAACATTTAACCTAGCAGCAAAAAATAACTAACCTAGCAACAAGAAAGAAGTAAGCTTGCAACAAACTAAACTAACTCAACTACTCAACATTTAAACTACTCAACTAACTTTGCAACTTTAAGCAACTAAACTAGCAACTACAGAATATTAACCTTGCATTTCCTTGCATAAAAATAAAACTAATATTGCATCAAAAAATAATATTTACATCAAAAAAATATACAAATCCAAAAAAAAGAAAACATTGTCACTGAAATCAAACTACAAGTCAATTGTCTTTGAAATGGACAGTCTTCACCCTTTTGGCAGGTTTCTTCTTTCCTCCAAACACATCTGCCTTCTTATCGTTTTCTGATTTCAGCTCATTGAATTCATTTAGGACAATTTCCGAGCAGTATTTAATACGCATTTGTTTCAACTGCTCAGGATTATCCTTTAGAAGACCAAAGTTCCAATTTTTAATGCCAGCTCCAAAATATGTTTCCATATGGCGCATGACGAACACTCCACAGTCTACTTTATTCTTCTCATCTCTCCATGGCATATCAAGTCTGACTGGCTTCAATTTGAAAACAAGTGATCCACATTCAAACATTCCTTGGAATTTCAAATATTCAACAAGTAGTTTTTTCTGAAAAAAAAAATAAAAAAAAGAACAATTATTAAAAATGTATTAACATTGCATGATATAATATTAACTGTATATGCATTGTTCTAAAATTAATTTAAAAATATTAGAGATTATTACCAGATTTATATGTTGATTTTCATATTTTCCACATGTAAGGCCACCAACAGTAGAATTTTCCAGTATGTGAATGTCATATGCTTTCAAATCAAAACAGACCACATACAAGTGATCACTCTTGCACACAGGAAAGAATATCTGATAAAAAATAAAAATTATATAATATTAGCATGTTAGTAACTAAATAAAATAATCATTTCCAATTTAAAATGAAAATTACCATATCAACATCTTAAAATTTAGAATGAGTTTTTGAATTTCTAAAATCATTATCCAAACTCTCGATGAATAAAAGGGCTTTGGACTTCAAATCCCATTTCTCCCCCGCAATCGAAACACTGTAATTCTGGAAACAAATGAAAAAAGTATTTATAAAATAATAAATCAAATTTAACGAAGTTAATCAAATATGTTATACAAATACCTAACCTAGCACCAAAAGATATCTAACCTAGCAACAACAGACAAGTACCCTAACAACTACTTATATCTAACCTAGCAGCACCAGAAATAAAACTAACCTAGTAGTAGTATACAACTAGCGTAGCAACAAGTGGTAACTAACCTAGCAACTTCTGATAACTAACTTAGCAACTACAGAGTACTAACCTAGCAGCATCAAAAAACAACTAAAATTGCACCTTCAATGTAAATTCAATAACAGGAAATACCAAAAACAAAAAAATATTAAAGCAAATAAGAATAAAATATATAAGTAAACTTACACTAGAATATGTTGATGCAAAAAATCTCAACGGCTGGCCAGGTTTTCTGGATTGTTCTCTTAAGTCCAAAATTCTGGACCAGGTATCAAGTACAGAGACACTGACATATTTATCTGGTCCTAAAGACCTGAGATCTTCTTTCATTAAAATTAGATCCTCATTCTGAAAATTATCTCATACCTGACAGCACAAAAATAAAAAAACAACAATAAAATATAAATTTGGAATTAATAAATGCAATAAAATGTGAAAATTATATTAAATTTCTTGGGTAAGAAAATATACATTGTCTCCTGGTCTTCATGCAATATCCAATTATATATTTCTTCATCTCTTGCACCTGCTTTTGATATGTTCATTTGTTTTGCAACATCTTTCTCTTTTGCTTTTTCTTTCCTTTTTGCCTTCTTCTCTTCTTTCTCTTTCTGCTTTCTTTCTTTCTCCTCCTTCTCTCTCTCTTTCAGCTCTCTCATTTTGTCTTCTCTCTCTTTCTTCTCTCTCTCTTGTCTATCCTTCACCTCTCTCTCTTTCAGCTCTCTTTCTTTCTGTTGTTTCTCTTTCTCCTCTCTCTGTTTCTGGTCTTCCTCCTCTTTCCTCTTCTTCTCTTGCTCCTCCTCTTTCCTCTTCTTCTCTTGCTCCTCCTCTCTCTCCTTCTTTTCTCTCTCATTCTCTTCCCTCCTTTTTTTTTGTCTCTCTTTCTCCTCCCTTTCCTCTCTTTCTTTCTCCTCTCTCTTTCTTTTCTCTCTTTCCTGTCTTTCTTTTCTCTCTTTTTCCTCTGTTTCTTTTTGCTTCCTCTCATTCTCCTCTCTCTCTCTCTCTCATTTCTCTCTCTTTCTCCTCTCTATCTTTATCCTGCCGTTCTTTCAACTGTCTATCTAACTCTTCATCTGTTTGATCCAAAAATGCAACAACATCTTCAGAAACTAGTTCTTCAGAAGATGGATGGTCTTCACCAACTGGTGCTTGGGAAAATTGCCTTGAAACATCTTCTCTCTCTATCTCTTTCTCTTTCTGCTTCTCTGTGACTTTCACTTTTTCTTTTTCAAGTGCCTCTCTCTCTTTCTTCTTCTTCTGTTTCTCAGCCATAAAGAGAGAGAGAGAGAGAGAGGTTGGTTCTCTATGATCTGTGGCTCAACATCATGATCAGTTGAAAACTGCCTTGAAACATTTAGAATGTCCTCCCAACCTCTGTCACTTTCTTGGGACTGGGAGGACAACCCCAATCCCAAGGAAAAACTGGGAACATCATCACCTTGTGTCTTCTTCTTGTATGCAGCTCTCTTCCCAATAGCACGCTCAATCTTCTCAATAGCTGCAATTGTTTCTGGATCATTCCAGAAAGCAGCTGTTTCTTCACTATCTTCAAAAGAACCTGTCTTCTGAGAAGATTGAGGTACATTGGGACTGACAGAAATAAGATTTTCCGTTGCTTGTTGTATCTTCTTGTAATTTAAATCTTCGGTCACTTCATGGGGGGCATCTTCAAGCAAGTTTATAACATCAACAAGATCAGTAGCCAAGCACATAACCTTGCTTAGAAGCTTGGATTTATAACCCTGTTTATACATAAAATTAAACAGAGTGAACAATTATAAGAATATAACATAGCAACAATAAACAACTAACCTAGCAGCACAAGACAACTAACTTAGCAAGAAAAGACAACTAACCTAGCAGCTACAGATAACTAACCTAGCAACAAGAAACATTTAACCTAGCAGTAAAAACATAACTAACCTAGCAACAAACATTTAACCTAGCAACAAGAAAGAAGTAAGCTAGCAACATCAGACAACTAACCTAGCAACAATAAACAACTAAACTAGCAGCTAGAGATAACTAACCTAGCAGGAATAAACAACTAAACTAGCAACTACAGACAACTAACCTAGCAACAAGAAAGAAGTAAGCTAGCAACATCAGACAACTAACCTAGCAATAATAAACAACTAACCTAGCAGCACAAGACAACTAACCTAGCAAGAAAAGACAACTAACCTAGCAACAAGAAACATTTAACCTCGCAGCAAAAAATAACTAACCTAGCAACGAGAAAAAAACCCATTACCTAGCAACAAATGCTCTCCCTTCTCTCTAACTTTCTCTCTCTACAAACCCATTTTCCCCATTTTCTATCCACTGTTCAGCCATCATTTCCGTCACATAGGCCTACGCCGGCGGGGATCCTCCGCCGCCGCCTGATCTACCTTCATTGTTCCCAGCCCACCAACCACTCATGAACCCGCCCACGTCCTTCACTACACCTCCACTCCCTCTGTTACAGTCCAACCTCTTGGAGCAACCTTCCACACGCACTCATCTTCCCCGACCACCCTCTTCAATATCCCTGGCCGAGCTGACCTCTTTGATTTCAGCGGAGGTGGCAAAGGTCCTTCAGAACCTTCTGCCGGCGAGCTCAAGGTTGGAGGAGGGAGAAATACCGACCTCATCATCCGACAATTCGATAAGCTTCTTCATCAAACCCAACCGAGACACGAGCGAGTCACTAGCCTCTGTTCCTCCCGCCGGCGATGGGGAGACCAGCCTCCAAAACCTGACATTTCCCCTCCAAGGATCCGGAGAGATCACGGCCGCCGTTGATGTCCACCCTGCTGGGCCCACTGACCTCGACCTTTCTCTTGGTCGATCGTTGGGGGATGATCGATTACACAGCTCGACGGGCTCTAGATCTTCGCTGGCAGATTTGGTCAAACACATCACGCCACCAAACCCTAATCTGCAGCTATCCATACGCTCCCCTCAGCTCAAGATTGGTCCACCTGTTAGGGCCTCCTCAACCCCCTTGACTGGCCCAGATCATATTGGGCCGAACCCGAGGCCCAAATTCTCTGCACAACCTCTTGGGTTCCCTAACCTCAACCCTTGGCCCATCCAACCCAGCCCTCTTTTGGTCCAACCCGCCACCTTTCACCTCCCTCAATCCATCACCTCAGCCCAACCCCGCACAACCATCTCAGCCCAACACCCCCAACTCGACATCTCAACCCAAAATCACTCCCAGGATATTGCCACTCCAAAATCTCATACCATCAGTAATCCGTCCAAGGCCGACACCTATCTTCTCCAACTGACAGGCCCCAGTCACCCAACCTTCGGCGGCGCCGGTGACGGTGCCACTGCCGGAAATCACCAACCGGCCGATAACCATGGCGGGAATTCTCTGCAGGCCAACAAACCAACCAAAGGCGTCCCGGAGGTGAGTCTTTCGGCCGGAATTCTCGGAACTAGGCCAAAGTCACCTTTTTTTTCGGTCGAAACGATAGAGATGATATAAATAAATCCAAAACAGTGTCTACAACCAAAGAACGAGAAACTAAAACAGAAACTGAGAGGTACTACGCAGAGTACCTAGAACCTCAACAACAGCTAAACTAAGAAAGAAAGAAAAATACAAGGAGTAATGAATCTCTCCACTGCCATAAGGCCTAGCTAGATATCATTATCACCAACTGATAAAACAAAGAAAAAACAAAAGGAAAAAACTAAGGAAAGAAAAAGTCCTAATAATAGCAACAACAACTTCAGCAGCCTAACTACCAACAGCTAATGATGCTTCAAGCCAATCCTTGTGAGCTGCAGCTATCACCATGTAGTCAGGCATAAGAGTTGTTTTGAATATCCAGAGGTTGCGTGACTTCCATAGCCACCATAGAATATAAGTGCTTAACTGGATTCTGGCTTGTACAACTTCATTCTGATTTAAGGAACTAATGTGCTGCCACCAGGTTTTGAAGGAAAAAGTGAAGTCCTGAAATCCTTCCCAATGTACTGGTGCTTTGTCCCAAATTCTGATTGCTCTTGCACAGGAAAAAAGAATGTGCTCTGTTGTTTCTGGTTTTTCCCCACAGATTGAACATATAGCAGCTATTTCAACTCCTCTCCTTCTCAAATTCATAGCTGATGGTAATGTGTCTGAAATACACTTCCAAATGAAGTGCTTAATTTTTCCAAGCACTTTCATTTTCCAGCACCTTTGAAAAATTTGCTGTGGAGGGAAGTAATTTGTGCTGGCCTCAGGAATGTCCAGCTTAAGAAGCTTCTGATCAATCAAGCAGTTATAAGTGCTGGAAACTGAAAAAATGCCCTTTGAGTCAGGTCTCCACAGCAGCCTATCTGGTCTTGTTGGATTGAGTGTGTTGATCTTAAGGATTGCAGCACTGTCTTCTTTGTCAAAAACCTGTTCAACTAGCCAGCTGTTCCATTCCTTTCCATTGCTTTGAAGCAAATCTTTTACCCAAATCAGATGCCCTCGAGCTAATTCTATCAAAACTGGAGCAGGCTTTTTTAGAAATGGAACCCAGTTTATATCATCAATTCTAGTACTAAGGCCATTTCTGATTTCAGTTCTCACACAGTTAGTAAAGAAAGGCAGCACTGATAGCCAACTGTTCCACAACCACGAACTTTTTTGAGTCCTCTCAGCTTTGAAAATGGAGCTTTCAGGAAAATATCTGTCCTTGAGTATTTGGCTTACCAACAGCTCTGGATTTGTTGAGATTCTCCAAATTTGTTTGCAAATCAAGGCCTCATTGAACAGACCTATATCAAGAAATCCCAGACCACCTTTGAGCTTTGGCAGAGTAATTTTCTCCCACTTCTTCCAATGTATACCAGTTCCATTATTATCTCCAGATTTCCACCAGAAAGATGCACAGAGTTTTGAGATTTCTTTGCAAACTGATACTGGCAATTTGAAGCAGGACATTGAGAAGATGGGAAGAGCTTGAAGGACTGACTTTATCAACACTTCCTTTCCAGCAGATGAGAGAAGTTTACCTTTCCACCCTTGTAATTTGCTGTTGATGGAGAGAAGAATGTATTCAAAAACCTCTTTTTTTGATCTTCCAATGCCCAGTGGCAATCCAAGATATCTAGTTGATCTGTGAGGCACTATCCCTTGAAGAATGCTACAAACACTGTCTTTCACTGCCTGAGGTGTGTTTCTACTAAAGAAAATACCTGACTTTTGGAGATTAACCTTTTGGCCAGTGAACCTCCTGTATTTATCCAAAAGAGATAGAATATGATATGCTTGATCAGCTCCAGCCTTGCAGAATAGAAGGGAGTCGTCAGCAAATAGTAGATGGGTGATAGCTGGACCATTTCTAGAGAGCTTTAGGCCTTGGATGTGTCCTTGAGTTTGAGCATTGATGATGAGAGCAGATAGAAGTTCAGCAACCATGATGAACAAGTAGGGGGACAGAGGGTCCCCCTGTCTGATTCCTCTTGAAGGAGTAATGTAGCCGCTGACCTTGCCATTCACTTTGAAAGAGATTGATGATGTTGAGATACAAACCATTATCAGCTTCACAAAGTCCAGGTGGAATCCCATTTGGATCATTATTCTGTGGATACTGGGCCATTCTACCCTGTCAAAAGCCTTCATAAGGTCTAACTTCAAGGACATGAAAAAATTCTTCCCTGTTGAGTGTCTGTTCAGGAAATGGAAGCATTCTTGAGCAATGATAATGTTGTCCATGAGCTGTCTGCCTTTGATAAAAGCTGACTGATGAGAGCTAATGCAGTCACTCAAGCAGACCATGAGTCTTTGTGCTAGCACCTTGGATAGTGTCTTGTAGATCACACTGCAAAGGCTGATTGGCCTAAAATGAGCCAAAGTTTCAGGTTGAGATATTTTTGGAATCAGAGAGATTATTGAGTGGTTCCAATATTTCAAAATTGCTCCAGATTGGAAGAAACTTTGGATAGCTGCAAACGCATCATCTTTAACCAAGCTCCAGAAATGTTGGTAAAAAAGGGGATTCATGCCATCTTCACCAGGGGATTTCTCAGAGGGCAGAGAGAACAAAGCATTCTTCACTTCTTCTTCAGAAACTGACTTCAAAAGACTCTGATTCATATCATCTGAAATAGTCTTAGGAATGAGATTAATGATTGACTCACCATCCAGGCTTCCTTCTGAGGTAAACAAATCAGAGTAGAAATCTGCTATATGTTGTTCAATGTCTTCTTGAGAAGTTAGGACAGCTCCATTAGGGGTCATCAGTCTGGTAATAGCATTAAGCTTCCTTTTCTGAAGAGTATAGGCATGGAAAAACTTCGTGTTACCATCACTTCCTTTAACCATTTCAATTTTGACCTTTGCTGCCAGTGGAGCTCTTCCTGTCTATGGGCTGCATTGAGTTCAGTTCTTGTACTGTTCCATTGTTCCCAATAGTCAGCTGCCTTGTCTTCCCTCAACATCTCCAGCTTCTTAGTTAAGACTTCTATGGTTTGCTGGTTCTTGGATCTAAACTGAGAACTCCAATGAAGCAATGCAATTCTGGTGTTCTTCACTTTTTCTTTGAGCTTATAAAAGGGTGTTCCTGTTACTGGTTTGTTCCAAGCAGCTGACACAATCCCTTGAATTCCATCCATTTCCAGCCATCTCTTATCAAAATGAAACCTTCTTGGAGTTCTCTGTTGAGTTTGCTCCTGACTGAGAAGGAGCATTGAGTGGTCAGAGGCACCTTTTACTTTAGTGAAAACCACAGCATTGGGGTAATCTAGGATCCAGTCACTTGTTGCAAATGCTCGGTCAAGTTTTTCCTCCACAAGTCCTTCTTCTCCCCTGAGATTGCACCATGTAAATTTATATCCTTTCATTTGTATCTCCTCCATCTCCATGTTATTTATGAAAGTGTTGAAACCCCTGAGACTGCTAGCACTCCTCATTAAACCTCCTGATTTATCTTCCCTCATGCAAATGTCATTCCAGTCTCCCAAAGCAAACCACTTGTTCCCCCAGCTGGCTTTGTCTCTTTCCAACTCTTCCCATTGAATAATCCTGTTTTGCTTACAAGGGCTCAAATAAACAAAAATTCCCCATTGAGATGGGGCTGAATCCAAAACAAATTCTACAGCTATATAAAAAGATTTTTTGATAATATTGATAATGATTACATTTGAGTCCCATAACAAAAGCAAACCTCCACTTAGACCAACAGGGTCAACACAAGAAAACCTATCTACAAATCCCAACTTCCTAGCTACTGATTGAACAAAACCATTATTTTTTTTTTTGTTTCTGATAAAAAGAAAAAAGATGGGTGATGAGCCTTGATTGTCTCTCGGATTTGGGAAATTGTAGAGGGCCCACCCAGCCTTCTACAATTCCACACCGCTGCTAACATTGAGAGTTTGGGTGCCATATAAGGCTGGCATCCCCCACCTGTTCTTGTTTGCCTTTAAGTTTCTTGTTTGCTTCTGAGCCTGAAGGGTTCTGGTCTGATAGATGTGAAGAAGTTGGAGAAACTGCTCTTGGTCTCTTGGAAACTGGTTTATCTTGGATCATCAGCTCTAGCCCTTCATTTCTTTGGAGTCTCCCTTCCCTGCTCAGAGCCCTTTTCCAAGTTTTCTGCTTAGATTCTTGAGATAGCTTTATTGGTTTATTCAGATTAGCCTTCTCTTGAACTGGTGGTAAATGTGGTAGAATTGCTAGTTCCAGCTCCATCATCTTGTGCTGATGCTGATCCTCCACCTCTGTAATACTTAGGTTCAGTGGCTGTTTGACTGGAGATTTTGATGTATTCCTGGCTGATGTATGAAGAGTTGGTGATGCCTCCTCTTGAATAGTATTTGAAGCCACTGTATCTGGTTGAGAATGTTTTGAAGGGTGAGTTTCAACCTGGATAATTTGCTTCCCCTTATCACTGAGTCTTGAAGGGTTCCTGAGAGGAGAACTTGGATTTGGAACCTTACTAGATGATGGTGATCTAGATCCTGAGAGACTTATATCAACCCAATTCTGACCCTCCATTGCTTTTATCCAGTCTCCATACTGACCTTCATTAACTGTGCTAGTTTTGATGGCTTCCAATCTCTTTTTGCAGTTTCTATCCAGATGGCCTATTAGCCCACAATAATAGCAAAGATTGTGCAATTTTTCATATTTGAATCCCACACTAATAATTTCCTCTTCCAGTTTAATATTGGTGCACCGTGGGAGTGGTTCTGTTATGTCCAAAGCTACCAACAATCTCATAATCCTTCCTCCATGAGGACCTGAGCTAGCTATGACCACATTTTGCACTGACTTAAAAATCTTCCCTATCTTTAAGCCAACCTCAGTACTAAGGCAGTTAATTGGAAGATTCCATACCTGAACCCATAGATTAATTGCTTGGAACGTTGGATGGTTACTTGTCAATCCTTTTTCCCATTCCTTCAATATGATGTACTGAAAAAATTGACGGAAAAATTGACGGAAAAAACACGTCTTAAACGGGAAAACCCAATCCGGCCATTTTGTACGTTCGGGAAGACGGTGTGGTTGATGTGAGTCCGAGCAAGACATCCTCGAGATTTGGCCCGATTGGGGCATCGCCGACGGGCCCATCCACGGCCATCCCACCCGCTGCCGGGCCTCCTCCAACCTCAACCACTGGCCCGCTTTCTTTCCGAGAAGCTATTACCGGGAAGAAAGATGACGGCTCAGGCGCCCCACGACCGACACCCAAGGATTTTATCTTTGACGGGGGATACGAGCATGCCTGCAGAACCATTATCCGCTCGGAGGGGAACAAAGTGAAGGCACGATACACTGAAGCCGAATCTGTTGCTCTTGCAGGTAAGCTAGCTAACAACCTGGTCTTTAAGTTTTCATATGCTATCCCCGCTCCCCGAGATATATCTGCTGGGTTAGGGAAACTGGGTTTTAAGGGTAGAGTGTCGTCGAAGTGGTATAATTTCAACCACCTTTTAGTCTCGTTTCACCTCCCCGAGGACCATAACGAGGTCTGGCTTAAGACCTCCATCCATTTGTGTGGATGCCCAGCTAGGGTGTTCAAATATTATGCCGGGTTTAACCCGAAGACGGAGACGCCGGTCGTCCCCGTGTGGTGCCGCCTTCCCGGCCTCCCACCCCATCTTTACGATCGTGCTGCAATCACTACACTAGCTAAGTGTATTGGGCAGCCGATTCGTATCGACGCCCCGACGGCCCTTCAGACGAGGGCTAACGTGGTGCGATTTTGCGTCGAGATAGATCTGAGAGCTGAGCTTGTTCATGAGATTGAGATTGAACAGGGCTCGGAGTCTCTTGTTCAGCGGGTGATCTATGAGAAGATCCCCGCGTTCTGCACCTCGTGCAGCCATGTTGGTCATGTCGCGGCCGATTGCTACATCAGTGGCAATAAGCCACGGCCCGCCCTCCCGCAGCGCCATCGTGCGGCACAGCATGGGACCTCCACCGGCCGGAGGGACCCGAAGGGAAAAGGCAAAAGCCCTCTCCGCGCGCCCGAGACCCCGAAGGGGTCTAAGGATAAGGGCAAGGCTGTGATTGTCGATACTGCCCAAACTGGGAAGGATGCTCATCCTAACCAGCCTAAGCAGTTGGCCTTAGTGGGTCCCAAGCCCAAGTCCACGGGCTTTCTCCCTAGACAGACCTTACAGACGGCCTTCAAGGCCAACCACTCATATTTTGCTATTTTATCCCCTGAGACAGAGAAAGAGTCTGTTCCCTCCTCCAGCAGGCCACCTAAGATTACCAATCTTACGATTCTGGATGACGATGACCTCCTTGGAGACGACATGGACCAGCCGAACGCCACGCCCAGGAGAGAGTCCATCCACCTATCCGATGATAGTGTGCGCGATGCTGGTCCTTTGACCGTGTGCGCATCTAGCCCGGTCCGATCTTCGGATTCGAGGGCTACTGCCGCCACCGCTCTCCCGAAAGGGGATGAGTCGGCCCACCCCATCCCTACTGAGATTGGGAGCTCGGTCGAGCTTATAGCCAGCTCCCAGCCTCCTCCTAGCGGCGAGCACCCGAGTGCTCCACCTGCTGGACCCCCTCTTTCATCCATCCCTAAGCAGATATGCGAGCTTAACCGCGCGCAGCATGACGTCTCGTGCGAGAGTTTCGCCTCTAGTGTTTTTCTTCACCTTGACAGACAGGAGACAGCCCCGGAGATGGGGCAACCCGCTAGTGCTGCTATAGGTCAGTCTGTCCAGCCAGACGACTCACAGGCCACGAGTACATACCGAGGCAGACAGACCTCGAGGACCAGAGCCACGCAGCGCACGAGACGGCGGACGATCTCCCCTGCTATTGGACCCTTCCGCCGCACGACACGACGGACGATCTACCCTTATTTAGGCGGCCCGAATCAGCCTCGCCATAGGCGGACTACGTCCGGTGGCTCTTGCGACAGTTGATATGTCCATTACAGCCATTACTTAGAATGGTCGTGGCCTGGCGAACAGGGCTACTCTCTCTCACCTTCACTCTCTCATTCGTGACCACAGAGTCGATTTTGTTGGCTTTATTGAGCCGATGATTTGCACTCCTTCTTTTGAACACTACTCGTGTCGTCTGGGCTTCCACTCGGCCGTGGGTAATATTTCACACAAGATCTGGTTTTTCCACTCACGTGACTACACTTGTCGGGTCCTCCGCGACACCGATCAGGTGCTTCACATAGAGATTTCCGCTGACCACCTCACGGAGCCCATCTTTCAAACCTTGGTTTATGCCAAGTGTACTAGGGTCGGGCGATATGAACTTTGGGACACCCTGCGTGAGATTGCCGAGAGTATAGAGGGATTGCCATGAATGGTTAGTGGTGATTTCAACATCTTTCTGCATCCCGATGAGCGTGTGGGTGGCCGTACGGACCGGTCACGGGAGATGTGGGATTTTGCTCAGGCGGTGATGGACTGCGAGTTAATTGACGCTGAATGTGATGGTGAGCCCTTCACGTGGTTGAGGGACGGACTCAAAGAGAGGTTAGACCGTGCCTTAGTTTCTGAGGCGTGGTCGAAGGTGTTTGCGGTTACGACCGTCACACACCTTACTCGATTCGGGTCTGACCACTCACCCCTTCTCATCCGGTGCCGATTTTCGAGCACCCGCCGCCGCTCTTCGTTTAGGTTCCAAAATATGTGGGTTCGCCACCACTCCTTCCACGACACTGTCAGGGATTCCTGGCTTCAGCCGACTGGGCTCTTCGGGATGCGCAATCTCGAGGCAAAGCTCGGCAGACTGCGGCGTCGGTTGAGACAATGGAACTGGGATGTTTTTGGAAATCTTCATCAGCGCCTTGCTGCGGCTCAGAGTGCGCATGCGACGGCTGAGCGGGCCTATGACCTGGACCCCACTCCGGAGAATAGAACTGCCATGCACCACTGCCACGCCGAGTACCAGCTCCGACTCCTCATGGAGGAGGACTTCTGGAAGCAGAAGGCGGCCGTTCGCTGGGTGGCCGAGGGCGAGCGCCACTAGGTTTTTCTAGGGCTACGTTAGGCAGAAGCGTGCTAAGTCGTACATCCATAGTATCGAGGCTGATGGGTCATCCTTGACCCAGGAGGCTCAGATTCGGGAGTCGGCTGTTGCTCACTTCCAGACCCTCTTCACCTCTGACAGAGGGTCCCTCGTGGCTCCGACCGCTTCTTTTTTCCCCACCATCCCTCCTTCGGTCTATCTCATTGGCCTCTGTGAGCTCCCGAGCAGGGAGGAGGTTAGGGATGCTGTATTCGGGATTGATCCCAACAGCGTTTCTGGCCCGGATGGTTTCTCCGCCCTCTTCTATCAGGTCTGTTAGGATCTTGTCGAGACTGACGTCGAGGAGGCGATGTTGGATTTTTTTCTTCGGCCACTGGATGCCGGATTCCTTCACGTCTACCTCTGTCGTCTTGATCCCCAAACGACCCAACCCCAGCTCTTGGTCCGATTACAGGCCCATCAGCCTGTGTAACGTGACCAACAAGCTCATTTCGAAGATTCTTAACAGTCGTCTTTCCCCTCTTCTCCCCTCCCTCATCTCTCCGAACCAGAGTGGATTCGTCAAGGATTGGGTCATTAGTGATAACATCCTTCTGGCTCAAGAGATGATCCACGACATCTCCCGAACGGACTGAAAGCAGGCTCCGAATATCGCGCTGAAGCTAGACATGGCTAAGGCGTATGATAGGGTTGAGTGGCCGTTTCTTAGGGAGGCGTTGGCTAGGATGGGATTCCCTGAGCGTTGGATCAGCTTTGTGGAGGCGTGTGTGGAGCATTGCACGTTCTCGGTCCTGATTAATGGCAGCCCCTCCGATTTTTTTCCCTCCTCTAGAGGCCTTAGACAGGGAGACCCCCTTTCCCCTTCCCTCTTCGTTCTTGCGGCGGACTACCTCTCTCGCTGCCTTGACGGCTTCATCCGCGACTCTCCCCATATGACCTATAGCACCCGTGGCTATGGTCCTACATCTCTCACCTCTCTTATGCGGATGACATAATTATCTTCACCCGGACGGATGATGATGGACTGGTCGAGCTTATGCGCCTTTTAGAGCACTATGGCTTGGCCACCGGTCAGCTGGTCAGTGTGCAGAAGAGCACCTTCATCCTTTCATCTGCCACCGTGGACAGGTGGGCTCAGCGGGTCCACGACATTACTGATTTTGCGCGTGGCAACCTTCCCATTACCTACCTCGGGGTCCCTCTATATAAGGGCAACCTCACGAGAGCGCTCTTTGCGGGCGTCAGGCAGAGGATGATCGACAGGATCTCTGGTTAGTCGCATAGATATCTTTCCTTTGGTGGTCGGCTAGCGCTGATCAAGAGCACTCTTAGCTCTCTTCCGATTCACTTGCTTATGGTCCTCGACCCCCCTAGGTCTACTCTTGACGAGATTGACCAGATTATGGCTCGTTATTTCTGGATTATAAGGACGGGTCTGGGAGGGGGAGACGTACTCACTGGGTGAGTTGGGACTCCATCTGCCGCCCCCTCCCCGAGGGTGGCCTTGGCATCTGCCGCCTCAGGGACATTGTTACAGCTTTCTCATACAAGCTGTGGTGGCGCTTCAGGGAAGGAAAGTCGCTTTGGGCTCAGTACCTTCGCGGCAAGTACTGCCCTAGACGTGCCAACCACCCTTGTTGGGTCACGACTGTTGATCATGATAGCAGACAGTGGCGGCGCCTCACTAGGATCGGGAGGCGAGCCCAGGATCACATCTTTTGGGTTTTGGGCGGGGGTGATGTCAGTGTCTGGGATGAGTGGTGGGTAGGTGATAGGCCGTTGTCTAGGGATAGGCAGGTGTCGCATTCCCCCTACCTGATCGTGAGCGACCTATGGACGGACGGGTCGTGGGATAGGGGGAATCTTGATAGGGAGTTGGGGGCTGGTGCGGGTTTTAGCGAGCAGTTATTAGATCAGATCCAGCAGATCCCTATCTCGGGGGACGGTTCAGATAGCATGAGGTGGAGACTTACATCATCAGGTGTGTTTTCTACTACCTCGGCTTGGGAGCAGATAAGGCTGAGGGATCGGCCTAATCTCTTCTTCGGGGCTATCTGGAGTGACCTTTTCACGCCTACTATTTTGGTGTTCTTTTGGCGCCTCCTCTTGCGCCGGATACCCGTCGACACTGTGCTACACGCGAGAGGGATCTCCTTCCCTCTCGGTGTGTGTGTTGTTCTGAGACTGGACGCCATGAGACTGAGACCTTTACCCACCTTTTTCTAGAGAGTGAGATTGTGAGGAGAGTGTGGGAGCATTTTGCCACTTGGACTCATATATCCCTACCCACCACATACAGCTTTTTTGAGCTCCTGAGTTTTTTCTCACAGAACACACACCTTAGACACGTGGGCTTCCTCGTTCGTTGTCTGATCCTTTGGTTGACCTGGACAGAAAGGAATAGTGCGAAGCATAGGGATATTACTTTTATGTTTTCTCACATTGTTTTGCAGGTAGAGAGATACATTCACTCCTCACCGCATTGGGCAGGCTCACGGCCCGAGACTGGACAGGCTGCACGCCACCGCATCGCTACATGGTGGCCCCACCACCGCCTGTTCGGCCTCCACGGGCCAGAGCTGTTGTTTGGCTTCGACCTGACTCTCCGTGGGTCAAGCTGAACACAGATAGCTCCTTTGATCGCCACACTGGACTTGCCGGAGGAGAAGGCTTGATTCGGGACCATAGCGGCGCCCTCATCACCACCTTCCATGCGTCCATTCAGGCCTCCTCGAGCTACGATGCAGAGATTCAGGCACTACAGATTGGCCTTCAGATTGCTGTCCACCTCTCTAGTCATATATGGATCGAGCTGGATGCTGCGGCTGTCGCTACCCTCCTGACTTCGAGCCATCAGGGCTCGTGACAGATTCAGCACCCGCTTCTGCGCATTAGAGATCTACTTCAGTCAGTCCATCACAGGATCACGCACATTTTCCGTGAGGGGAACAGACCGGCTGATTACCTAGCCAGCCTTGGCGCCACCATACCAGGCACACATACATTCCATACCGACACTGCTCCACTCCGTCTTCGCACTCTTGTACGGATGGACCAGCTTGGATATCCAGCGTTCCGCTTTCACTAGTTTAGGATTTCTGTTTTCATTAGTATAGACAGTTATTTCGGGCATCTGTTAGCCCGAAGATCGACTTTATATTGTAGTTTTTGTTTCTTTTTCGCTTTTCGGTTTTTCTTTCTATTTCTTTTGTTTTTGTTTTTGATTGTCAGACTATGTAGACCTTTGTATCTTGTTCGTTGACATTTTGGGCTCCCGTTTTTGGGGCCCTGATCTATGCACAGGTTGGGGATCCAGCCCAATCCCCCGTCCTTCCGGGGCGTTGTTTGTTTAAAAAAAAAAAAAAAAAAATTTAACCTAGCAGTAAAAACATAACTAACCTAGCAACAAACATTTAACCTAGCAACAAGAAAGAAGTAAGCTAGCAACATCAGACAACTAACCTAGCAACAATAAACAACTAAACTAGCAGCTAGAGATAACTAACCTAGCAGGAATAAACAACTAAACTAGCAACTACAGACAACTAACCTAGCAACAAGAAAGAAGTAAGCTAGCAACATCAGACAACTAACCTAGCAACAATAAACAACTAACCTAGCAGCACAAGACAACTAACCTAGCAAGAAAAGACAACTAACCTAGCAACAACAAGAAACATTTAACCTCGCAGCAAAAAATAACTAACCTAGCAACAAGAAAGAAGTAAGCTATCACCTACAGACAACTAAACTAGCAACTACAGACAACTAACCTAGCAACAAGAAAGAAGTAAGCTAGCAACATCAGACAACTAACCTAGCAACAATAAACAACTAACCTAGCAGCATCAGATAGCTTTTTGTTCAACCATGGCCCTTTCTCCCTCAACCATGCAACTAGCTCCTCCGCCCAGTCAAACCTCGAAGACGGATCTGGTGCTTCTCATTTCACAGCCAGAGATCCGAGAGGCCTTCTCGGTTTTTCTCGCTCAAAGAAAAGCCGCAACCACGTTAGAAAGAGACAGAAACAATTTGGAAGAGGGCGAGATCCAGCCAAGCCCCGATTTTCAGCAACAAGGTCACGGAAAAATTCAAAAAATATTAAATCAAGACAAGCCGCAGCTCAACGGCCGGCCCTCGGTAGCCCGACAAATTAGCTCCAACTCACCGGTCGGCTCGCCTCAGGGGCCCTCGTCGGAAAATGGACCATCGCCGGCCCAAGCCGGAGGTGAATCGCCGGATTCTCAGCAAAAAGGCCAAGGAAAATCGGTGGAAACGTCGTCTTCCCAAATCGTGGAGTTATCCTTTGGGTTGAAACCAGCAGGAACCGGCTCAAAAATTGGAAAACTGTCACCGCCGAACGTCCTCCCGTCGGAGAGTTTGACCATGGCCGCCGCAACCTCAGGGTTGAATGGTCAACAAAAAAATCCCTCAGCTCCTCATTTATTCTCGGGCATATCATTACTGTCTCCAACCCTAACAGGTAATCCCGAACCTGTCTCAACAAATATTATTCTGGGCCATTCTCTCTCTTCATTTCCTGGGCCCAATTCAGCTCCTCCTCAACCCTCTCACCCTCACATCTTACAGTCCAACTTAAATTCGGACCATCAAACCACTATTCCACCTCTCTCTCCTCCAATTCAATTTAGCCCATCCTTGGGCCTTTCTTTATTCGGCCCAAAATTTCAATTTAATCCCTCTCAGCCCATCATCCCCCCACAGCTCTCTTCTCAGCCCAGCAACCAAATCGTCTCTCCCTCCCAACCCACCTTAGAACCCGTCATCCCCAAACCCGTTCCCCAGGTTACCTCCAAACAGCACACCATCCAATCTAATACCTTCCATAAAACCGACCCCATTAAACATCCGGCAGGCACCGTCAACCTACCCTGCGCCGGCTCCAAAGTTGAGACAGTTACCGGCAATTCCCATCCGGCCGGAGTTACACCTGGGACTGCCCCGAAGTCGGCCATAGCAGCCGGAATTCTCGGGCCACGGCCTAATTCGCCTCCCCTAACGGATAATCTCGCAGGATCAGCCATCTATACTGCCGGAATATCTGAACAGGCCATCATGTACGTGCATGAAGATGGTGTGGTTGTGATGCCACCGACGACCTCCTCCATGATGAACCACAATACAACCGGGCCACCTCCGGCATCCACCACTGGTCCACTCTCATTCCGAGAAGCTCTCACCGGGAAGAGAGATGGTGGCACGGGAGCCCCGCGACCTACACTAAAGGACTTCGCCTTTGACGGGGGATACGAGCATGCCTGCGGGACCATTATTCGCTTGGAGGGAAACAAAGTGAAGGCCCGATACACTGAAGCCGAATCTGTTGCTCTTGCAGGTAAGCTAGCTAACACTCTTGTCTTTAAGTTTTCATATGCTATCCCCGCTCCCCGAGATATATCTGCTGGGTTAGGAAAACTGGGCTTTAAGGGTAGAGTGTCGTCGAAGTGGTTCAATTTCAACCACCTTCTAGTCTCGTTTCACCTCCCCGAGGACTATAACGAGGTCTGGCTTAAGACCTCCATTCATGTGTGTGGATGCCCAGCTAGGGTGTTCAAATATTATGCCGGGCTTAACCCGAAGACGGAGGCGCCGGTCGTCCCCGTGTGGTGCCGCCTTCCCGGCCTCCCACCCCATCTTTATGACCGTGCTGCCATCACTACACTAGCTAAGTGTATTGGGCAGCCGATTCGTATCGACGCCCCGACGGCCCTTCAGACGAGGGCTAACGTGGCGCGATTTTGCGTCGAGATAGTTCTGAGAGCTGAGCTTGTTCATGAGATTGAGATTGAACAGGGCTCGGAGTCTCTTATTCAGCGGGTGATCTATGAGAAGATCCCCGCTTTCTGCACCTCGTGCAACCACGTGGGTCACGTTGCGGCCGATTGCTACATCAGTGGCAATATGCCACGGCCCGCTCTCCCACAGCGCCATCGTGCGACCCAGTAGGGAACCTCCACCAGCCGGAGGGACCCCAAGGGAAAGGGCAAAAGCCCTCTCCGCGCGCCCGAGACCCCGAAGGGGTCTAAGGATAAGGGCAAGGCTGTGATTGTCGATACTGCCCAAACTGGAAAGGATGCTCATCCTAACCAGCCTAAGCAGTTGGCCTTAGTAGGTCCCAAGCCCAAGTCCACGGGCTTTCTCCCTAGACAGACCTTACAGACGGCCTTCAAGGCCAACCACTCCTATTTTGCTATTCTCTCCCCTGAGGCAGAGAAGGATGTTGTTCCTTCCTCCAGCAGGCCACCTAAGATTACCGATCTTACGCTCCTGGATGACGATGACCTCCTTGGAGACGACATGGACCAGCAGAACGCCACACCCAGGGGAGAGTCCATCCACCTATCCGATGATAGTGTGCGCGATGCCAGTCCTTTGACCGTGCGCGCATCTAGCCCGGTCCGATCTTCGGATTTGCGGGCTACTGCCGCCACCGCTCCCCTGAAAGGGGATGAGTCGGCCCATCCCCCCCTGCTGGGATTGGGAGCTCGGTCGATCTTATAGCCATCTCCCAGCCTCCCTCTACCGGCGAGCACCCGAGTGCTCTGCCTGCTGGACTCCCTCTTACACCCATTCCGGAGCAGATATGCGGGCTTAACCGCGCACAGCATGACGTCTCGTGCGAGAGCTTCGCCTCTAGTGCTTTTCTTCACCTTGACAGACAGGAGACAGCCCGGAGACGGGGCAACCCGCTAGTGCTGCTATAGGTCAGTCTGTCCAGCCAGACGACTCACAGGCCACGAGTACATACCGAGGCAGACAGACCTCGAGGACCAGAGCCACGCAGCACACGAGACGGCGGACGATCTCCCCTGCTATTGGACCCTTCCGCCGCACGACACGATGGACGATCTCCCCTTCTTTAGGTGGCCCGAATCAGCCTCGCCATAGGCGGACTACGTCCGGTGGCTCTTGCGACCGTTGATATGTCCATCACATCCATTACTTGGAATGGCCGTGGCCTGGCGAACAGGGCTACTCTCTCTCACCTTCATTCTCTCATTCGTGACCACAGAGTCGATTTTGTTGGCTTTATTGAGCCGATGATTCGCACTACTTCTTTTGACCACTACTCGCGTCGTCTGGGCTTCCACGGGAGTGGGTAATATTTCGCACAAGATCTGGTTTTCCACTCGCGTGACTACACTTGTCGGGTCCTCCGCGACACCGATCAGGTGCTTCACGTAGAGATTTCCGCTGGCCACCTCCCGGAGCCCATCTTTCACACCTTGGTTTATGCCAAGTGTACTAGGGTCGGCCGATATGACCTTTGGGACACCCTGCGTGAGATTGCCGAGAGTATGGAGGGATTGCCATGGATGGTTAGTGGCGATTTCAACATCTTTATGGATCCCGATGAGCGTGTGGGTGTCCGCACGGACCGGTCACGGGAGATGTGGGATTTTGCTCAGGCGGTGGCGGACTGTGAGTTAATTGACGCTGGATGTGATGGTGAGCCCTTCACATGGGTGAGGGACAGACTCAAAGAGAGGTTAGACCGTGCCTTAGTTTCTGAGGCGTGGTCGAAGGTGTTTGCGATTACGACCGTCACACACCTTACTCGATTCGGGTCCGACCATTCACCCATTCTCATCCAGTGCCGATTTTTGAGCACCCGCCGCCGCTCTTCGTTTAGGTTCCAAAACATGTGGGTTCGCCACCATTCCTTCCACGACACTGTCAGGGATTCCTGGCTTCAGCCGACTGGGCTCTTCGGGATGCGCAATCTCGAGGCGAAGCTCGGCAGACTGCGGCGTCGGTTGAGACAGTGGAACTGGGATGTTTTTGGAAACCTTCACCAGCGCCTTGCTACGACTCAGAGTGCGCATGCGACGGCTGAGCAGGCCTATGACCTGGATCCCACTCCGGAGAATAGGACTGCCATGCACCGCTGCCACGCCGAGTACCAGCTCCGACTCCTTATGGAGGAGGACTTCTGGAAGCAGAAGGCGGCCGTTCGCTGGGTGGCCGAGGGCGAGCGGAACACTAGGTTCTTCCAGGGCTACGTTAGGCAGAAGCGTGCTAAGTCGTACATCCATAGTATCGAGGCTGATGGGTCATCCTTGACCCAGGAGGCTCAGATTCGGGAGTCGGCTGTTGCTCACTTCCAGACCCTCTTCACCTCTGACAAAGGGTCCCTCATGGCCCCGACCGCTTATTTTTTCCCTACCATCCCTCCTTCGGTCGATCTCATTGGCCTCTGTGAGCTCCCGAGTAGGGAGGAGGTTAGGGATGCTGTATTCGGGATTGATCCCAACAGCGTTTCTGGCCCGGATGGTTTCTCCTCCCTCTTCTATCAGATCTGCTGGGATCTTGTCGAGACTGACGTCAAGGAGGCGATGTTGGATTTTTTCGCCGGCCACCGGATGCCGTATTCCTTCACGTCTACCTCTGTCATCTTGATCCCCAAACGACCCAACCCGAGCTCTTGGTCCGATTACAGGCCCATCAGCCTGTGTAACGTGACCAACAAGCTCATTTCGAAGATTCTTAACGGCCGCCTTTCCCCTATTCTCCCCTCCCTCATCTCTCCGAACCAGAGTGGATTCGTCAAGGATCGGGTCATTAGTGATAACATCCTTCTGGCCCAGGAGATGATCCACGACATCTCCCGAGCGAACTGGAAGCGGGCTCCGAATATCGCGTTGAAGCTAGACATGGCTAAGGCGTATGATTTGGTTGAGTGGCCGTTTCTTAGGGAGGCGTTGGCTAGGATGGGATTCCCTGAGCGTTGGATCAGCTTTGTGGAGGCGTGTGTGGAGCATTGCACGTTCTCGGTCCTGGTTAATGGCAGCCCCACCGATTTCTTTCCCTCCTCTAGAGGCCTTAGACAGGGCGACCCCCTCTCCCCTTCTCTCTTCGTTCTTGCGGCGGACTACCTCTCTCGCTGCCTTGACGGCTTCATCCGTGACTCTCCCCATATGACCTATAGCACCCCTGGCTATGGTCCTACCATCTCTCATCTATCTTATGCGGATGACATCATTATCTTCACCCGGGCGGATGTTGATGGACTGGTCGAGCTTATGCGCCTTTTGGAGCACTATGGCTTGGTCACCGGTCAGCTAGTCAGTGTGCAGAAGAGCACCTTCATCCTTTCATCTGCCACCGTGGACAGGTGGGCTCAGCGGGTCCACGACATTACTGGCTTTGCGCGTGGAGACCTTCCCATTACCTACCTCGGGGTCCCTTTATATAAGGGCAACCTCACGGGTGCGCTCTTTGCGGGCGTCAGGCAGAGGATGATCGACAGGATCTCTGGTTGGTCGCATAGATATCTTTCTTTCGGTGGTCGGCTAGCGCTGATCAAGAGCACTCTTAGCTCTCTTCCGATTCACTTGCTTATGGTCCTCGACCCCCCTAGGTCTACTCTTGACGAGCTTGACCAGATTATGGCTCGTTATTTCTGGGGTTATGAGGACGGGTCTGGGAGGGGGAGACGTACTCACTGGGTGAGTTGGGACTCTATCTGCCGCCCCCTCCCCGAGGGTGGACTTGGTATCCGCCGCCTCAGGGACATTGTTACAGCTTTCTCATACAAGCTGTGGTGGCGCTTTAGGGAAGGAAAGTCGCTTTGGGCTCAGTACCTTCGCAGAAAGTACTGCCATAGACGTGCCAACCACCCTTGTTGGGTCACGGCTGTTGATCATGATAGAAGACAGTGGCGGCGCCTCACTAGGGTCGGGAGGCGAGCCCAGGATCACATCTTTTGGATTTTGGGCGGGGGCGATGTCAGTGTCTGGGATGAGTGGTGGGTAGGTGATAGACCGTTGTCTAGGGATAGGCAGGTGTCGCATTCCTCCTACCTGCTTGTGAGCGACCTCTGGACGGACGGGTCGTGGGATAGGGAGAAGCTTGATAGGGAGTTGGGGGCTTGTGCGGGTTTTAGCGAGCAGTTATTAGATCAGATCCAGCAGATCCCTATCTCGGGGGACGGTTCAGATAGCATGAGGTGGAGACTTACATCATCAGGTGTGTTTTCTACTACCTCGGCTTGGGAGCAGATAAGGCTGAGGGATCGGCCTAATCTCCTCTTCGGGGCTATCTGGAGTGACCTTTTCACGCCTACTATTTCGGTGTTCCTTTGGCGCCTCCTCTTGCGCCGGATACCTGTCGATACTGTGCTACACGCGAGAGGGATCTCATTCCCCTCTCGATGTGTGTGTTGTTCTGAGACTGGACGCCATGAGACTGAGACCTTTACCCACCTTTTTCTAGAGAGTGAGATTGTGAGGAGAGTGTGGGAGCATTTTGCCACTTGGACTCATATATCCCTACCCACCACATACAGTTTTTTTGAGCTCCTGAGTTTCTTCTCACAGAGCACACACCTTAGACACGTAGGCTTCCTCATTCCTTGTCTGATCCTTTGGTTCACCTGGACAGAAAGGAATAGTGCGAAGCATAGGGATATTACTTTTATGTTTTCTCACATTGTTTTGCATGTTGAGAGACACATTTCACTCCTCATCGCATTGGGCAGGTTCACGGCCCGCGACTGGACAGGTTGCACGCCACCGCATCGCTACATGGTGGCCCCACCACCGCCTGTTCGGCCTCCACGGGCCAGAGCTGTTGTTTGGCTTCAACCTGACTCTCCGTGGGTCAAGCTGAACACTGATGGCTCCTTTGATCGACACACTGGACTTGCCGGAGGAGGAGGCTTGATTCGGGACCATAGCGGCGCCCTCATCACCGCCTTTCACGCGCCCATTCAGGCCTCCTCGAGCTACGATGCAGAGATTCAGGCACTACAGATTGGCCTTCAGATTGCTGTCCACCTCTCTAGTCATATATGGATCAAGTTGGATGCTGCGGCTGTCGCCACCCTCCTGACTTTGGGCCATCAGGGCTCGTGGCAGATTCAGCACCCGCTTATGCGCATTAGAGATCTACTTCGGTCAGTCCATCATAGGATCACGCACATCTTCCGTGAGGGGAACAGACCGGCTGATTACCTGGCCAGCCTTGGCACCACCATACCAGGCACATATACATTCCAGACCGACACTGCTCCACTCCGCCTTCGCACTCTTGTACGGATGAACCAGCTTGGATATCCAGCGTTCCGCTTTCACTAGTTTAGGATTTCTGTTTTCATTAGTATAGACATTTATTTCGGGCATCTGTTAGCCCAAAGATCGGCTTTGTATTCTAGTTTTTGTTTCTTTTTCGTTTTTCGGTTTCTCCTTTTTGTTTTTTGTTTTGTTTTGACTTTGTTTGTGAGACTCCATAGACTTTTGTATCTTGTTCGTTGATAATTTGGGCCCCCGATTTTGGGGCCCTGATCTATGCACAGGTTGGGGATCCAGCCCAATCCCCCGCCCCTCCGGGGCGTTGTTTGTTGAAAAAAAAAAACCTAGCAGCATCAGATAACTAACCTAGCAGCACAAGACAACTAACCTAGCAACAAGAAACATTTAACCTAGCAGCAAAAAATAACTAACCTAGCAACAAGAAAGAAGTAAGCTAGCAACATCAGACAACTAACCTAGCAACAATAAACAACTAACCTAGCAGCATCAGATAACTAACCTAGCAGCACAAGACAACTAACCTAGCAACAAGAAACATTTAACCTAGCAACAAAAAATAACTAACCTAGCAACAAGAAAGAAGTAAGCTAGCAACATCAGACAACTAACCTAGCAACAATAAACAACTAAACTAGCAGCTAGAGATAACTAACCTAGCAGCAATAAACAACTAAACTAGCAACTGCAGAAAACTAACCTAGCAATAAGAAAGAAGTAAGCTAGCAACGTCAGACAACTAACCTAGCAACAATAAACAACTAACCTAGCAGCAAAAGACAACTAACCTAGCAACAATAAAAAAACTAAACTAGCAAGAACAAAGAAATATCCCAGCAACAGCAAAAAACTAAACCCAGCAACAACATATACCTAAAAAAAATACCAACCTGAACAAAATCATCAGACATTTCTTTTTGTTTTGATTTTAATGACAGTAATGGCATTTGTTCCAAACGTTCATCAACAAAACCTCGGCCAAAACCACCAATTTTGGCCTCAGCATTTGATCTCTTGCGCAACAGGTCACAGTTCCAACCAATAAAGGAGGGCAGACTCCTTGGAACCTCTCGATTTACAAAAGCAAGCCGATCAATGTATAAAACTTGCATTTTGAGAGAAAAAAAAATTATATATATATATATAAAAAAATGGAATACAAATTGTTAAAGAATAATATAAAAATACATTCTTACAACGAGAAAAAAAAGAGGCCCATTAAAAGCAGTCTTGTTGGTATTTTTCCATTTCATTCTTTTGGAAATCAAACTTTGAAGAGTGTATTCACACCAATTCAAGTCAGATACACGTGTTATGTCATTAATGGACTTGAAGAAAAGTGGGTTGACATAACCAGCAGATATTGTTCCAATTATCAGAGCATCCACCAAAGCAGCAAAATGACAACAGAACATTTCACCACCATCATGACACTCCAACATTTCCTTGCTCACATTTTCAGCAGTGATTTTATCAGAAGATTGTGTAAACTTACTCCTCCAATTATCCAACAGCTCACAACACTCAGATTTCTTCTTTAATTCAATAGTCTTATCCCCTCTAAGAAAGCCTAATACCTTCTCCACATCAACAGATTCAATGTGGATTCTGCCCTCACTACAACGCAATACAGAGCTAACTGGGTCAAAATTATCCAACACCCAGAAAGATAAATTTGTTGGAATCTCTTTAATCTTAAGATGCAGCAAATGTCCAAACCCCATTTTCTCTACAGCTCTTTTCTGATCATCATTTAATTTGGCAATAGACTCAAACAAAACTTTTGGAGAAGACCGTGTTGAGAGCCTTGGGAAACGAATTTTAGCATCAGGCTGCCGTTGACGAGCTTCACGTACAGGCTTGTGAGATGAATCAGTCAGCAAAAGAATATCATCATCCCTCTGAGGCTCCATTTCTTCAAATTAAACTGAGTTGCAAAAAAAAAACAAAAAATGTCAAATAGATATAACAAGCCTTGCATCAACAGAAAAGTAAACTTGCAACTAACCAAGCAAATACAGAGAACTAACCTAGCAGCATCAGACAACTAACCTAGCAATAGAAGACAACTAACCTATCAGAGACTGGACAGGATGCACGCCACCGCATCGCTACATGGTGGCCCCATCACCGCCTGTTCGGCCTCCACGGGCCAGAGCTGTTGTTTGGCTTTGACCTGACTCTCCGTGGGTTAAGCTGAGCACTGATGGCTCCTTTGATCGCCACACTGGACTTGCCGGAGGAGGAGGCTTGATTCGGGACCATAGCAGCGCCCTCATCACCGCCTTCCACGCGTCCATTCAGGCCTCCTCGAGCTACGATGCAGAGATTCAGGCACTACAGATTGGCCTTCAGATTGCTGTCCACCTCTCTAGTCATATATGGATCGAGCTGGATGCTGCGGCTGTCGCCACCCTCCTGACTTCGGGCCATCAGGGATCGTGGCAGATTCAGCACCCGCTTCTGCGCATTAGAGATCTACTTCAGTCAGTCCACCACAGGATCACACACATTTTCCGTGAGGGGAACAGACCGGCCGATTACCTGGCCAGCCTTGGCGCCACCATACCAGGCACACATACATTCCAGACCGACACTGCTCCACTCCGCCTTTGCACGCTTGTACGGATGGACCAGCTTGGATATCCATCTTTCTGCTTTCAGTAGATTAGGTTTTTTGTTTTCAGTAGTGTAGACACTTATTTCGGGCACCTGTTAGCCCGGAGATCGACTCTGTTTTGTAGTTTTATTTCTTTTGCGTTTTTCGGCTTTTCTTTTTGGTTTTCTCTTTTGTTTTTATCTTGATTAGCGAGACTCTGTAGACTTTTGTATCTTGCTCTTTGATATTTTGGGCTCCCAATTTTGGGGCCCTGATCTATGCACAGGTTGGGGATCCAGCCCAATCCCCCGCCCTTACCGGGCGTTGTT
>BKCP01004439.1:926103-946017 GCA_008636005.1 Striga asiatica | reverse complement strand
TTTTTTTTTTTTTAATTTAATTATATTTATTCAATGTGATGCAGAAGGTAGTTTCCACAGTTTCTTGGTTGCTACAAGAATGCTCTCTTTTCCATGGGATTCGGGTTCCTTTACGTGCACGGAGAAAGTCCATCTTATAGCACGAGAAATACGCTCGATTTTCTCGATAACTTCAGGCGAGTCTCGGACAATAACCGTGCCTTCCGGCCGCAACATTCTATCGATTTCCACCATCAAGTCCACAAGGTTGCACCTGCACGGACAAAAAAAAAATAAAATAAAATAAAATAAAATAAAATAAAATTGCTCGGGTGTAAAAATTTGATAGGAATGAAAGAAACCGAGACAAATGGTCGTAAAAATTACAAACTATTATTTATTATCTGCATTTACCGTATTTAAGTACGTTTCTAACGTAATTTATGAACTTAAAAAATGGGGGAATGTATAAGAAGACAACTTGTGCAAAAATCGGAATGCAGAGAACAAAAGAGAGATGAAATAAAAACCTGTTTTTTCCAGAAACGGGATCCTTCACAAGCGACTCGATTGCAGCTACGTGAATTAGATCATACGTACGAGGATAAGTCGAGAAAGGTTCACACCTGCAAGCATTGGCAACAAGAACAATGCATAATAACATCAGTTAAAATACATGAAAACAAATTGTTAAAAAGAGGTATATTTCACCCTACACACAGCAACTTCAATGTAGTTATCAAGTTTTTTCACCGCTCAATCAACACACACCCATGTGGGTATGTGTGTGTGTGTGCTGATACGACAGTAAAAAAACTTAGAGCTGTAGTTGTAGGGTCAAATCTCCCAAAAAAGGGTCATTGTTAGCTAAATATGTAGAAGGGGACTCCTACATTCTAATTATAGTGCTGTTAAATTAAATGAGCATGGCTCGGCTAGGCTCGAACGGGGCCATTAAGGCCCAAGTTCGGCTTGGTTCGTTTATCTCGAACTCATTTAAAGATAAGGCTCGAAAAGAGAATTTTCATATAATTTTCTATAGTTCGGCTCGTTAAGGCTCGAACTCGGCTTAGTGATAAACGAGCCGAACTCGAGCTCGATTTCAGGCTCGGGTTCGGCTCGGCTCGTCTCGTCTCGTCTCGTTTACAGGCCTAATTCTAAGCAACAATTTGATCATTATGGACATAGAAAGACAAGAAATAACTCGACTTCGAGCACATCTTTTTTTTTTTGGGGTAATTTCAATAATTAACCGGGTCTTTTCGTAATAAAGCAATATAACAACAGTTTGAGTTCAATGAAACTAGGAGAAAAAGGCACGACAACAATAATAATTAAAAATAATAAACAAATAAATATACTTGTACTCACCAATCATGATAGGCTCCTATAAGCCCCCTATCATATATGACAGCAAGAGTCGAAGGCCTGCGAGAAGGCACGACATTCATCACCCACACCGGATCAAACACAATTGCAGCCGCAAAACCTCCGAAAAACGCATTCATGTCCATCACGTTTCTTATTGAAGGACTTCCCAATTTCACGTTTAGCGTGTTCTTGTAGTAAGCAACCCTTCTAACCCATCTCCTTTTGTCGGCCTCAAACACATCAATCCCGTTTTTCATCACGCTGGCTCTTGCAGGGGCCTTTGTAAGTCTATCAGGCCATTTCGGAATTTTTCCTATAGAAAATTCTCCCTTGAGTGAAGATGTACGGCTCACGCATTTCTTCAACTTGGTGTACCTGCAAAATTTCATTCGGTAAAAAAAAAAATGAAAAAAAAATTGTTTTCTTAATTATTTCTATATAAATGGACAGCAGGCCGATGCATTATTACCATGCAAAACTTGGGTCGTCAGATTCTGGACACAAACTGAGCCCAAATTCGTTTTGATTGGGAAGGCATGAGTCCCCAACAGGCTTTTTCCAGATGGCTGTGTTCCCATCCACAACGATAAGCTCATAACACAATGATCGGGCCACTGCCTGCAGATCGGCCCATTCCTTATCTTGTTTGGCCCACTGTACTGGTGGCCCAGAGATGACCAGATAACCTCCCGGGCGAAGTAATCTATCAACTTCAAGAAAATATGTTGCATCTGCCAAGCAAATGACCATTCTACATAACTCACAAATAGATGTAAAAGAACTAAAAGGCATAAATTACAAACACTACCCATGAAGTTTAGCCTAATCACAAAAACCTCCAATTATCTCCAAGTTACAAATAAACATTAAGAGAAGTACTCACTATATGCGGTAAAAGGAATGAGACATCGCGAACAATGCACCAAATCAAACGAAAAACCAGGAAAAGGAAGTCTACGCGTGCCAAGCATGGCAACAAATGCTGGTACTCCTCTTTCCAGAGCAAATTGAATTTGTGATTTGTGTGAATCTCTCGGGGCAAAAGAGAGAGTTAAGATGCCTTCAGCCAGCATGTATCCACCAAAGCTAGCAACCTACAAAAGAGTTCGATAATAAGATTTCCATTTTTTTTTTCATTATTATTATTAAGTGAAACAAGGATTTTTTTTTTTACCCCGCATCCCATATCAAGAGCTGTCCTCAAAACTCCACCAGCAATAGGAATGTATTGTTTAAGCTTCTCGATATATTGCACTGCCCCATCAGGGAACATTGTGCCGCCACCTGGAAATAAGAAATACGGGCCTTCCCGTTTCATCCATCCCTGGTGGCCTTTCCTATCTGCTATCTTATTGTAGGGCATATTGTCATGCCAAATCTGTAAAAAACAAATAGAAGCGATGGTCGTGCAAGCCTAGCTTTAGTTTCCAATTGCTTCATCATGCAAGCTTGGAAGAAAACTTATAGAAGTTTCGGTCAGCATATGCATCTTTAAATTATTAAATGCTGATTCACTTCAGATCTAACATATATAGGTATATAAATGAATGCAAAAATGAACATCATGACATTTATAACAACCAACTATAGCATCTACAAATCTACACAGGATGCTTGAGTCCAATTTTAAAACCATCAAAATAATCTACTGATACATAGTATATTTAGAATTGGAATCAGCAGGATATTTAGGACTACTCACACTAACTCGAGCATAGTCATTAGAGATGTTAAACGGGCTAGCCCTAGCGGGCTTTGGGCTAAACGGTCCGGGCTTAAAAAGCCCGAATTTAAACGGGCTACCAATAAAAGGACCTGACCCTAAACCTAGCGGGCTTCGGGCTAAACGGGCTATATAATAATAATAATAATAATAAATTACAACACCTAGTTAACAGTTTTTTTCAACGGCTATTTAGTATTTACCACTATATATATACAACTACACTTCATATATGAACACATATTACAAACTCTTAAATAACATATTGTCTCATTTGTTTTTTATTAACCGTTCTGATTGGCTTAAATATTTTGTTGTGAAATAGAATAAAATTTGTTAATAATTAATAATAATACATTATAACTCATAATTAAATGTGAAGTAGAATAGCAAAATTGTAATATAGAAGGAATCATGAGACATATTCCTTATCTTTCTAAAAACATATACACCACCCAACCCAAGTTATACGGGCTAGCCCTAGCGGGCTTCGTACTAAACGTTCCGGGCCTAAAAAGCCCGGATTTAAACGGGCTGCCAATAAAAGGCCCTAACCCAATTTATTTCCGGGCTAAACGGACCGGTCCGTCAGGCCAAGGACCATTTAACATCTCTAATATTCATAAAACTCAGTTTTTTAACCTCATCTTACAGCAAAAAATAATTAAAAAGCTGAACTTAGGCCCGGATATGGGCAAGTACATCAAGTGTCTGCATTTCGATACAAACTAACAATCTAAATAAACCCAAATGCCCAACTTGAAAAACACAGTGAAATCTCCTCAAAATTGATTAAAAATCAAATCTTTCTCAATGGTATCACATTAATCAATAAATTGAATATAGAAAAAGTTGAAAACCAATACCTTATGTAGACTTTCCGGCCACTGTACAGAAACCCTATACCCTTCAGGCGGTGGGATCAGACAAAGCGGCGTCTCCTCCGGCCGGGGGCAATGCCTCTCCCTGTAGAAATTCATCTCCCTGCTGAGCTGGCTGTTGATTCTAGGATCTTCGCACGGCATGTGGTCCACCGTGTCAGCCGGGCAAGCATCGATCGCCGTCCCCTGCCGGCCGAGCTCCACCAGCGCCACCAGCCTCCCGCGGTGGCGCGGATCCGAGCGCAGCAGCGTCTGCCGCCCGGAAGCCGCCAGCGAGTCGCCGAGAGGGGTGAACACCAGGAGGAAGAAGAGGAGGACCGCCGCGAAGAAGGCGGCGGTGATTATATCCAGCAAGCGCCATTGCCGGGTGTGGCGGTGCTTCGAGGATTGAAGATTCAAGAGCCCCATTTGGGTGTGGTCGCTTTCTAGGGAAGTTGGAGATTGAAGCTTGCTGAATCAAGATCTCGAGTTCTCAGCACAATCTCATTTCGTTTTCTCTACACAGACACACAAAGTGGTGTATGTGTGTGTTTCTTTGTTTTTTGAAGATCTGAAGTTTGGGGATTGTGTGTGTTGGGAATTGGGATTCAGGGTCGAGTGTGATTTTGGTTCAAATCTCTTCACCATAGTTTATAAATTTTCTAGTTAATAAATAAAAGGAAAATATTTTCTAAGGATGGATGAGAAATATTTACACAATACCCGTGTAGTAGTTTGTTTAAAAAAATTATATTAAATTTTAAATATTTTTTAAAATTATGACACTAATCACGACTTACTCATCTTAATTTATGATATTTTTTTAACTTATATCATATAACTACTTTTTGTTGTTAAATATTATTTTTTCAGTTAATAAGGTAATTATTTTTTATTACAAATATAAATATAATAGTTTATTTATTTTGTATGTACAATATAAATGTCAAATCAAAATTCATCAATAAATGATTAATTTGAGATATTATATATAAAAATTAATAATAATTATGAAAATTATAATTTTTAAAAATATATTTATAATTTAAGTTGGTAAATTTATTTAATTTTTTTTAAATAAAATAATGCAATAAAAAGAATGATTGGGGAAAAACATGTCTTATAATCCACGTCTAGAATATAAAATAATATTATAACATAATTAAAACTCTTAAAAATGTGGTACGCAAAAGACTTCGGACCGGTTGGAATCGGCATGAACTCGAACTTCTTTGCCGGTAGATCGCCTGCGGACGTGCAACAACTCTTACATTGGAGGGGTTTTCCGATAAATAGTCTCTTATGCATAAACGAGCAATTGTAGAAGATGAAGTGCAAAAAATAATATATGGAATAATATAGAATGTAATGTGATAATGGACATAGTTCACTCTCTTATATAGAGACGTGATACCTTGTTGCTCAATATTGTTCGGATAAACTATCCGATAGAACAACCGAACTACCCGAACTACCTAATTCTGTTAGTCAACGTAGCTCTATCCACGTGTGGCTCTTAACCCTTAAGATTAATTTTTATCCCTTAATCTCTCCTATTAGACTGCTTAATGGTGCGATCAACTCGAGGTTTGTCGAGATATAACGTTGCTTGTCCTGAGACCAAGTGTTGTCGTTTTTGGTCAAGCGTGCGACCAACCATGTTTATAGGTCAAGTTTCCAACCGATCATCCGAGGACCCTAACTCGACCTGGTCCTTGTTTCCATATGCCCTTTATGTTGTCTTCGACCCAAAGACATCCAGTCTTTCGTTGACGGTGTTCGACTACTGTTGGCCTTCTTGCTACCTTGTTCGATCAGCCAGTTTTCTTGGTTTAGCGGCCTGTTTATTGGGTCCGTTGGACCAGGGTCTGGTTTCCTGTACCAAAATGATCACAAATATCTGGTATATTTCTTTATGGATATTGTGGGTCTAGTTCATTTTTTATTGAAAGTAAATTAAAATTCATCAACGATCATAAAAATGCAATATATTTATGGATATTATAGGTCTAGTTAATTTTTGATTGGAAGTAAATTTTAATTCATTCAAGTCAAGTGATAAAGTATGAAAAATTGTCACATAAGATTCAGAAGCGTGTGTCTGCTACTCACCACATTCGGAATTATATATTAGGGGGAATTTATTTCAAAACAAATGAATTTTATATGTTTGAATAATTAATTAATATTTAGCATTAAAAAAATATGGATAAATTGTTTGTTCAATAAGTTAATTCTAGAGATAAAGAATTACTTCTGCTATAAAATTTTAAAATATACTTCTACAAAAGTGCCCATAAACAGACGCTTTAAGTTCTATCACAAACACAATTGTACCAAAAACAATGCTATATAAACACACATTGTCACAAAAATATGTTTATTTAAAAAATATTTATATAAATATATTTATATACAAATAATTAATTATAAAATTATTTTTAGAGTATGAAAAAAAATATTTTATACAAGAAAATAATTATTCAATATAAAATACAATTTGTAGATATTTTAAATATGGTAAGTACCATGTCGCTGGTTCTGAGATGCCGAGGTTCTAATCACAGCCAAAAGAGCAAAGTAGTAGTGGTGGACAAAGTGAAATGATAGGTGGAGAAAGTGAGCAAAGTAGTAGTGGTGGACAATGTAGTAAGAGAAAGGGTGGAGAGAAAAGGTTCTTGACGACATTTTGAATTTTTGATTGTGTAAATTGAATCGAAGTCTGGAAAAATCAGATGCAACTGTAAAAAACTATTTGGTGTAATGAATAATTTGAATAATAAAACTAATCATACAATAAAAACATAATGATATTTAAATAAATATAAAATATAATAATATTTAAATAATTAGTAAAATTAAGTCAAAAATATATAAATTTGGCATTAACAAATTGAATAAAAGATTGGTTTTATTTCTAAAACTATTATTAAAATTAATTTTTTTATAGTAATAATTAGTTTTTATTTTTGAAAATTATATTATTAATATTAATATTATAACTCATTATATAATAGAAATACAATGACATTTAAGGTAATAAAACAGTGAATGTTAGTTAGAACATATAATTTTGTTTTTAACAAACTGTATAGTAATATTCAATTTTATATTTAAAGACTTATTAAAATTAACTTTCTATAAGTTATTATTAATTTTTTTAATAACTATATTATTACAATTAGCATTTTTTTTTTCTTTTTCTATATTTGCAATCAATGTTTATTGTGAAGGCTGTTGCCATCACACAATGCTTTGAGTTTAACTGTATCTAGCTATCATAATTATGGATATAAGGTTTAAATTAACCAAATATATACATACACATATATATATATATATAATCATTTAATCATTGTTCCATTTTCCACAACACTCAATCGGAGAGCCGATCCAAAAGACTGAAAACTCCAAACAAATAATCCAATTATCAGACCTTGTAAATTCTTTTCATATCGATTCTTATTTTTTTCCCCTCAAAGCCATGCATCCAAATAATAAGCCCTTATGTTCATATCCTCTCCCAAATCCCAATTATACAAATCTAATGCTTCCTGGATGATGATGCCTTCTGGTTATAATCGTGTTTGACGAGGTTTGCCCTCAAAAGCATGGCTCTCACTTCATGGTCGAATTCATTGCCAGTCTGCAAAACACGCTGGAATGTCCCGTTCCTCTGATCCGCATGCCGAGCATATAGAATTTTGTTGTGGGAGTCTATCCGAGCCTGCACAATCATCACAACATTAGTCGGGTATAAACGAGAAATAAACTTTCACATAAAAGACCTGAGTTATCTTTCTGAGTCATGAATACACTAAGAATTTTAAAGGATAACAAAGTGGATTTATGTTTTATGGTGGAACTTTTTCCTTTTTGTAACTATACCGAATCTAGAAATTCGAAATTGGCCAACAAAGGACTTTAGTGGACGGGCATTGATGACCTGTATCTGGTCTTTAGTGATGAGAGTTTCGAGCTCCTTCTCCAGGCCTGTAATACTTGTATTGAATGCGTTTGCCATCATGCGGAGGTCGACAGAGACAAAAGGGAGAGTGTATTGGATGAGGGCTTTGCTGCGTATCTGCTCGTACAGAGTTTCGACGTGATCGTGCAAATGAATATCGAGCAACAAGTTTGCCTTGAGATTTCCTAGATATTCCAGACAGGAAGCGTAATGGCTGTATAGAAAACAAAAACGGATCTATACTGTCAAACAAGGAAACAAAAAAATTCAAGTCGATATTTTGCTTCACATATATTTTGCATGAACAAAAATTTTCTGTTGAGAAGCGAAGTAAAAGATAAATTAGGTACCTAGTATGGAAATCATTGATGAGTTCCCTTATTTCAGGTACTAATTCTAAGAAGTTTCGGAAGTTGATGTTGTCAATGACATTGCTCTGCCAGGAAAAAAAAAAAAAACGTTTTAAGAAGAACAGCAAAATCACATTCAGATCCAAACAGGACATAAAAGAATATTAGTAACAGTAAATTTACCTTCAGTTCTGCACGATCATAACTTGCAAGTGCACATAGACTGCCATAGGTAGCAACATCTTGGGGTGCAATCACTGCATTGTAGTTGTTCCCCAATTCAGGGCCAGTTTCCAAGAACTGCAAGTGCCGACAGAATTTTAGACAGAGATATACAACAGAAGTAAGTTCTCTCTGGTGGGATGTTATCAAACATGGTGTATTTGAAGACATCCATTAAACATGCTTAATGTATTTAAGGTTCACCAAATATGCAAACATTATCAATTGCTCAGATGGAATAAAGCATTTGTTTGAAATAATATATAGATATGTAGAAACCTTCCCATCAAACCAAAACAAGAAGTGCCTTTGCAGACAACTGGGTCATAGAACTAATATTTGGTATAGCACACTTTTATTATGGTAAAGCAACCCAGCCGCTTAGTGTATTGTTCCTTATCTTTTTTGTGGCCTTAATAATCTAGTTCTTCCAGCTGGAAAAGCATCAACTTCAGTAAACTGAAATCAAACCTCAGCCACTTACGATTCCCGTCATACATCTCTATACAGCACGTATCATATAGTGAAAATTAATATTCCACCTCACAAAATAGCAAGGGAAACTCAACAACATGAACAAACTTATAACTTATACTAAAGCAATCAGTTTCCCATGTAAATTTCCCACTGAATATCATGTCAATTTACCAAATCACAGAACACTTACTGTTCATGGTATACTACAACATTAAATTTCTCTAAATAAGTGGAAGCTTTTCGTAGGCGAACCTTTCTTGCAGCAAGCTTATACTTTTTGCCTTCCAGGTGAGCTAACCCAGCTGCACAACGCAGTTTTGCAACTGTAACAGGATCCAATGCATCTTGGCTTTGCTCGGCCTTACTAACATAACTCGTAACATGCGTGAACTGGCCCATCTCAATGCTAACCAAGATCGCGTTCAGGCACATTTGAATAATATGCTTTGAAGTAGTGCAGTAGTCACGCGTCCGGACATAATTCTTGAATGCCTCACCAAGTTGACCGTGTGCATAGTAGAACTCTCCAAAATCATTGTATCCCATCCGAATGCTCTCTTTGATCAAGTTTGTCTGCACAAGACAAAGCACCAATAAGAGGGATAGGAGATGAACAGGAATTCAATAGACTATTAAAAGCTAATTTTTTTTTTTTTTTTTCATTTTTTTTTTTTTTTTTTTCTTTTGATAATTTTCGTTCTCAAGCCTTCTTCATCTTATAAAATGGAACACAACCAAATATATGTCATACTAAGAACACATGATATTTTCTTGTTGTTAATCTAGCAAATTTCAAGAAGCAAATCCAACTGAGTGCTAAGTTGACCTCTTAGATCACTGTTTATCTTGAAGCTGGGTCAAACTCACAAAAAGTATCAACAGTATCAGACATCCATTTTCTATTTCTCCTCTCCAAAAGTAGATTTTTCTTCAGAATTAAGCCAAGGAAGCTACAAAATTAGTTGCTTATCCAGTGTTTTTCTACATTTTTGCACTCGTACATTAACCACACATACCCTGTAAGCGTTCAGCTCGTTCTCGAGCTTCTCCTTCCTCAGCTCGGCCCGCCTGTCCACGACATCGGCCCACGCATTATCCGGCCCGTAATTTGGGCCCCACCGCCCGTCAATCCTCGCCACAACCTCCCTGAACAGCTGCGTGTTCGCCCCCTTCTTCGTCTCGTCGTACGCCAACCGCAATGCCTCCAGCTCCATGGACGCGATGCCGCATTTCTCGGCGATGAAGAGAAGGCGGCTGATCTTCGTGCGGCCAGCGTACAGGGCAGCGTACGCCTCGACGTCGAGCTGCTCGCCGCTGATGATCGGGCGGTGTCGCTGCGACTCGCTGTCGTCTCCTCCGTTGGCGTAGATCTCGTCCTCATCGATGGTTGCCCCGGTGGCGACGTCTTCGGGTTCCATGGCGGAGTTCGGAATCGGGTCAACCCGAGTCGTAATCTAGGGTTTTTTGCTGGTTTTTGTTGGTTATTGTTGCAGTGTAAACCATAAGGAAAGTTGAGGACGATGAGAGAGATAATTAAGTGGGCTTTGGATCCAATATGTTTCTAGGCTGGTTTTAGCCCATAAGCAATCGAAATATCTTAAACAGGCTTTGGATTGAAGAGTTATTTCATTTGGGTCCGTATTAAGAATTGGTGGTCTTTTCGAATAAATGATGAACTCTATCCCGTGGGCCTTTATGGCCCTATACCTCACTAAGTTGTAGAAGTTAAGTATCAATAGTAGTTAGTAGAGGCAAAACTCGAACTTCTGATACTGGAGTTCAATTTGAGTCGAGCCAATTTCGATAAACGAGCTCAGCTCGTTAACGATCCTCAACGAGTCTAATTATACTAAAAATTCAAGAAAATATGTAAAACCTCATATTTATCAAGTCTTATGAGTGGAGTAAATCTCGGCTTGTTAACTAAACATGTTTTTAACAAGTCAAGTCGAGCTCACGAGCGGCGTTTCGTTTAATGTATCTAATTTAGCAGGTATCATAATTTTTTTTCATTTTCCTTTCTATTTATTTATTTTGGTTTTTTTTTTAACCAAAAAAAATAAATAAAAATGATTTTAACCCTTTTTCCAGAATCTGAATATTTATTCTTTTGATGTGTTATATGGATTACCTTTATATATTCAATATTGCAAAGCACTTGAAAGACTAGAGTCAGTGTATATACTGACAAAATTTGTGACATATCACTGGAAAATGCCATGTTATCGGGGGGAATTATTTTGTTAGGGGACCAATGTGCATCAGGACAATGTTACGCACGTTATAGATTAGATATTTAATGAATCAAAATAAATAAATTATCAATAGGTCAAATATTGTTACAAACTTTAATAAAAATAAGTATCATTATCTAGATAAGACATAGGGAATAGATAGACGTGGACTAACCAATTACAAGTCACAAAACTATACAATATACAATATATCTTATGATAATTTTCAATCAACCAATATTTGTATAATTATTATGATTTATCTATAAATTCTGAACATACGTGGTCGTTGCATGTCTGTCGATAAGTCAACTAATGTGAAATATATTAAAAAATAAAAAAATAAAAAATTACGTGACAATCTAATCGTTAGGCAAATTACTTGTTAGAACAATAACTATGTTTTATGTAACATTAATTAAAACTGTTGAATATTAATTATAATATGTCATATATATTATATAACCTAACAAAAATATAACTACTTAGAGAAAATTAGAAGTAAAAGATTTTTTTCCTTATTACCTACTACCACTAAAGAATGATGCATGTTGAACATTTGTCAGTAATTGAGTGATTTTATTTATTTATTTTTTTTTTCCCAAAGTTGAGTTCATGGGCATAGTTATTATCGAGCAATGTGTTTCTCACGCAGTCGATGTGATATTTACCGGCACAAATTTTGTTTAATTCTAATTTTTTTGTTGAAATAGTTAGGAATACATAGGAGAATATTTTTATGGGCAATATTTAATTTAATTTTCGAGATAAATTCCGGATCAGACATTATAGACCAAAAAATGTCATACTCGATCGGTTAAATTTATACTTATCTTGAATCATATTATTATTAAGAAATTTGAATTAATTAATTTAAATCAATTCCAAGAAAACATACAAATACATTGAAAAATGTTAAATTCGAATTAGCGAGTATTCCAATAGAATTTAATTTCATTTTGTTTTCCATTGGAAAATTACAGTAAATATTTCAACGGAATCAACACTAAATTATTTCTTTGCATTTTTTTTCTAATTGTAATTAGATGGTTATAAGAACGACACATTTTCCAACGTGATATTGTTGCAATATTTTTTGTTGGAATATGTAATTTTTTCTCACGTTGAATTTTTTTTTTTTAATGTCACAACATAAGTTATAATATTATTAGAATATTTTAAAATTATGTTGGAACATATGTTGTAACTTGATGAATTTTTATGTAGTGATATATATATTTACCTTCTATTTTACAAATTGTTTGATTGGATCGTATTAAGAGAGTGCAAATTACTATGGATCGTACATTTTCATGATTAAGTTTTTCTTTAACTCTAATTTAAATTAGTTTATCTACCATAGAAATACACAAAATCTGAAATATTCATAATGTTATATATATCTGAATCTAATAATAAAAATGCACACGCATACACACATGACACATTATACCCACTAACTCGCATGTAGATTTAGGTCATAATTCATGCATTATTTGCTTCTTGATTTATTCATGATTAAAAGTTATTATTATTTGACTAAAGTAAATCATCAAATATTAAGAATCTATACTTATATAATAAGAATTAACATTTATCCAAAATAGTAGGTCAAATTATGGTCAATGTCGGATTTGCATTAAATATTTTCCAAAAGTGGTAAGTTTTTGTCTTTTTCACACTTCTCATTAATTATGTCTTTTTCACACTTCTCATTAATTATGTCCTTTTCACACTTCTCATTAATTATGTCATTTTCACACATCTAATTAATTCGTTAACTAGTAATTACCCGTGCGATGCACGGGATGGTATATTTCTAAACATTTAGAAATATTAATGATTAAATTTAGTGAATTTGTTATATTTGTAACAAAAGTAAACACGTTGGGCGCAAACTACAAAATTCATAAATTATTAAAACGTTTTTCGTTTGATTTGGCGTCGAGTCATCGTCACCACAAACTAAAATTTTCAAACCACTTCGGGTGGTGACACGAGATACATCAACGTATAACTGTCCATGGCTGAACACAGGCTTCTTAAGAAATAAACTAACATGCGACAACGATGAGCATGTTGTCAGTTGGACACGACCTACATTCACAATATTGATTAAGTAAAAACAATCGAATATTTTGACAATAAATAATTATTTAAGTAGAAAATATAAACCTCCATAGGGTTTTGCTCCACATAAGTTCATTATCATTATCTATGGGCGACCATCAACCCCAGCATGTTGTCGTTCATGTTGAAGGAATTCTTCAACATAATCATTCCAAAGAGTGCAACTCAACTTGTTCTCCCTACAATAATTTTGAATCTCAATTGAATACATACAAATATTAAAATGATATTAAGGGAATAAAAAAAAGTAAATACTTACTCCAAGTTAATCAAATGAAAAACAATTATTCGAGTGGGACACCTTTCTCGATGGCTCCCGATCGTGATGCGTTTCAATAATTCGGACTATTCTCAACCGCAGAAAAGGTTTGTTGATCCTATTGACGGAATCGATGGTATCAAAGAACCACGCTATTTATATCTGTAGCAATTTATCTCTATATTTTTATGAACCACGGTGGGAAAGAGATGAAAAAAAAAAGGCATGAATTAATACCTTTTTATACAGTATTTATCTGGTGGTTTAGGTTAACTAAAAATAAGGAAATTTTTTTGTAGTATATTAACCAAAAAAATATGAGGATAAATACATGGGATGATTGCGCGTGAATGGATACTAACCAAAAAGATTAAACGCAATTGTGCATGAATGGAACGAAAAATAGGGAAAAAAATTTGTAGTATATTAGCATAAAAAATTTGAGGATAAATATGTATTGATTGCGCGAATGGATATTAACCAAAAATATTGTACGCAATTGCGCGTGAATGGACACAAATAATTCCTCAATTTTGGCATGTGAAGATAAATGAATTGCGTGAAAATCTGATGCCAAATTATAAACAAACCATATCCGATGTTAGTGGCGTGATTAACAAAACAAAAGAACGGATTTTAAATAGATTTAACAAAAGATGTTAATGGCGTGATTAATAAGTAGATATATTTAGTTAGTTTACTATATTAACACGTATCTTCACAATGTATATTTGAAACTATTCTATATTCATGGTTTAGATATTCGGATTGTATCTATTCTACTATTTATTTTAAATATAAAGTTTATAGATATTCTCGATATAACATATATCCATTCTATAACACAAAATATAAATTTCCAATAGCATTTTCACAATTAGTAAGTCAAAATATAAATTTCCAATAGCATTTCCACAATTAGTAAGTCAAAATATAAAATAATCCAATTTTTTCGTTTATCCGTTAAGTAGCTCGTGTGATGCACGAGGCAGAGATATTAAATGAGTCATTTCCATAGAGCTTGATCGTTAAGGCCTAAAAAATAATAGAGTTGGATAATCTATTTTCCACCTCTTTTCATCAGTGTCATTTTTTGGTCGGGACGTTAAAATTGAGCCTGTTAGCTCTCCCCCGTAAATTAAAATTGAGCCAGTATATCGTGTTCAGCAGCGAGAGTCTTTCGATCATAATTTAATTCATTCAGAATTAGACGATTTGAAGTTGAATGCATACTATTAATATGTATTGAAGACACCTTTATAAAATAGGATGAATTTATATATTATTTTATAGTCAACATAATAATGGAAATGAATATTTATATCTCAGTTTATTAAAAGCTAATAAAAATGTATAATTTTTTTATTTCAGAAGCAGCCAATTTCTTCGTCCTCCTCTTCTTCTTCTCGTTTGCCCTCTCCTTTTAACTCTTCATCTTCATCCTCTGAACCATATATACTTAGGTCATTCTTTGAATCATATATACTGAGAAGATGATCGAGAAAGTGATATCTCTGAAAGCGGCCATACTGAGGATATTGCTTCCGAGGCTCGAGACGATAAATTTTCGAATTTTAATAAAGTCTACAATTGGAACAAAATCTCTTCCCCTTCCCTAGATTTACTAATCACTTAATTATTATTAAATTAAAAAACAAAAGGATTTAGATAATAATTATTATCTACTTATATGTATAATTAAGCTTTCTATTTAGATAAAAATATAAAATTAGTTACAAATTACCAGGAAAGATAATTAGAGAGAGTATTATACCTTTTCCTTCTTTTACCAATAGTCTAGTTAAGAGATTTACACAACAGTTGTAATAGAAAATGCTACTGTTCACCCCAAGCCAGAAAACTCAGTGATTTAACATCTTGAAAAACACAATAATAACCCATGAGTGTTCACAAGAACAGTGAATACCTTCAGTTCCGAGCTTTGGACCAGAAGTGACAGAGACCCACTAAGCTTCGGATCAATCACCAAACATTTGTCTCCTCGAACCTTTCGTATAGATTGCAAAAAAATAAACAAATGGGAACATCTTCACAAAAATTAAACGCAGAAGAAAAAACCCATCATCAAATGATCCCATTGAATTAAAAGATCTCACATGTTTAAGGATACTTTCCAGCTCCGTTTGAGCTCGAGCTCTGGAGTTCAAGAACCAACACAAATTAGACAATGGATTTTAGTATACAGTGAAATTGAAATTATAAATGTTTCACATGAAGTTCATGCTGAAAAAAAGAAATAGAATCAAGAATTGTACCGAATAGAAGTGAGGTGGGGTTTGATTGCTGGAACTGCTGCTCCTTTAACGTATGGTGACAGTGAGAATAATCCGCAATAATCTGCAACACATTTGGAGAGAAATAATCCGCAATTTAAGGAAACAAAAACTCTTCCATTGCTATCCATACGTGAATAAGGAAACAACACATTTATTTTCACGTAAAATAAGGATTGTTAAATAGAATATGGAACAGATTTCCTAAAAATCCTCACAATTGATTTCATAAAAAACAGATTTCATATCAACGATCAGATTCCATTGCTTAAAAAAAGAGAATATACAATGCTTAATTAACGGAACTATCCATTCCATCTTTCATTTGCTTAATTAATGGGATTATCCCATGCTTAATTAACGAAAATATCAATTTCATCATCCTTATCACGATTTTTTTTCATAATTTGGTTGAGAATACATAAATAGAAAGTCAAAAGTCAACTCAATTATTTTAGGTTTCTAAAAATGATTTTTACATCAACCTTTTTAGATATATATAGATTACGACATAATTATCATAAATCATTCCATCTGAGTTTTTATCGTTAAAATGTATAGCGATCTGTTATGACCTTATCCCATTGATATTTCCATGAAGCGTCCTTATCGCGTTCTATTTTTTGGTAACCACTCTATATCAATAACCGGATATTTGGTTAATGATAACACACGTCTTTGTTTCAAGGAGCGGATATTCTTTGACCTTTAATTAATCTGAACTGATTGCCTTGACTTTTCAATTTTTAAACACTCTTTTTTTAAATATTTCGGCTTAAGATTCGGATTTCATTATACAAGTCATCGGATTGTTTGAATAAAAATGAATGAAAAGAACACCAAAAACAGGCAGCCTTATTCATATAATTAATCCTAAAATATTAGTTTGTTCACAAAAAAGAGACAAATCCTAGAAATCCTAAAATATTAGTTTGTTCACCAATCCTAAAATATTAGTTTGTTGATAAAAAATATTAGTTTGATTTTTAGGATTTGTCTCTTTTGAAAATATTAGTTTGTGATAATAAGGAGTTACCAAATAATCAAACTCATAATGTTGTGTACAAGGAGGTTTTTAATAATATATGATTGTTATCGAACTTTTGATTCAACAATGTTCCTATGTATTTTAATGATTTCAATTTCGATTCTAATGCACATGATGTTATATTATTCTTCCAAATTTTACATCCCGTGCATCGCACGGGTTACGTACTAGTTCAGTGTATGTGAGCAATATGCTTGTTCAATAAACTTATTGGGGTATTTTCCGAGTATTCGAGGGGCTTCTAAAACTATTCCCCTTTTCACTTTTCAGAATGGGAACACCTGGTGATGGGCTGTAATCAGATACACATGGTTCACATGGACCATTTGCCCTTACACATATATATCTTACTTTTTCACCTTTTTGTGTAAGAGAAATCTACTTTGACTTCAGTACCCCAATTATTGTGCACTAATTAACTGACAATTTACTCGAGTTCATTGTTATATCCTAAACAATATATAATGCAGCATTGGCCTTAATTATTGAATATAAAACACAAAAAACACACTAAAAAAATCAATTGAGACAGTAAAATACGAAAAAATTGTTAGAGAATATTTTGACATACCCATATTTTTTAATTCCATATTCTATTTGGAAAAATACTACAGTCCCGTTACAGAACCATTCCATTGAGATTTGGAACCGTTAGAGAATCATAACGGTTGAGGTTTGGAACCGTTAGATGTACGTGCTACACTAATCTATATGTGCATCTAACAGTTACAAATCATAACAGAATGATTCTATAACGGGACTGTAGCCTTACCCCTTATTTAGTTAATCTGTACCTCGAGATTGATTGATCATATTCTAATTTGGATCACATGAATTACTATACTTGTTAAGCGAAAATAGCCCTCGCGAGTCTGATTCGAATCGTGTCGTTTATTTAAACAGTCGAGTCAAACTCGACTTTTTAAGGCTCGCTCAAAAATATTATTATTTTTTATTTAATCTTCAATGGTTCAACTCATCGTTAAGCGTACAATTCAACTCCTTAATATTGATAAACGATTTGCAGCGAGCTCATTTATCAGCTCATTTAGTTAACGAACTAATAGAGGCTCACCACCCCACATTATGATTCAAATCATTTTTTTAGATCTTTGCCATTAAGTTATAAATTAAATAAAGTTAGATAGTTTTAAAAATTCAAAATTATTATAGTTTTCTGAACAATAAAAGATGGGTTATTATAACTTATAATTATGGAGGATTAAATGACCTGTTGAGGCCATAAAATTGGACAACATTGTGCCCAACCTTAAAGAGTTAGCCGTACATAAACATAGCACGTAAGTTCATATGGTCTGTTAATATGAAGCTTTTCATGAGTAGTGGTCCTGCATTTTCTATTTTATTTTTTATTTTTGGCTCTAAATGCCTTAACCATGAATATTGTATAATTAATTAAGCAATCAATTGAGAATGGAAAAATTGAGTTAAATTCATAAATTCGAGGCACTAAATTAGTGTGACAATTTATAGAAGTCCAGTATAATTTAACCCGTACTGAATCGTCCATTGACAATAGTAACTAGTAATAACATTGTCTTATTAGGGTGAGTTTGGTTGCAATAATGGATTGAGCATGATACAATCATCTTGATCTTATCAAAGGTTATCTACCAATTCAATTAGTCTATTATCTTGTTTGGTTTAGAGTTGCAAATAATATCCTTTAAATTAAAATTACATTTATATCCTTCATTAAAATTAGTATTTCAGAAATTAATATTGGGAATTGAGATCTAGAAAGGAATTGAGATCTGGAAATCGAGATCACTCTCCATTCCCCCATGCCTTGCCCTTCCCCACCAGCTGCGAGATCACCACCGGAACGGCCAGGGCCGTCGACAATACGCCGTCGATTACCACTGGATTTTCGGCCACCAAGCTAATTGCGCCGTTGAGATCGATCCCCGAGGCGCCGTAGATTGACTGCTGAAGGGCCTCATCGTACGAGAGAGTTTTAGAGATCCCCACGCCGATAAGCGAAAATAGAGAACCAGGCCGCCATCGAAGCTTTTAGAAATGGACAAAGACTGATTCTTGGGCTGCGATGGGTTCTTCCCGAGCTTTGTTCTTTTCGGGGGTCGGGGTCGGAGGGGGCGGGGGAAGGAGGTGCAAACGACGAGAGACGGTGGTGGTGGCCGACCTGGTGGTGGTTGCAGCCGTGGTGGGAGAGCTTGATGACGTTGATCTGCTGAAGAAAATGGGGAAGGCACAAAAAAAAAGGGAAGAGGAAGATATGGGCAGAAGAGAAATGATACACTATCCCACCAATTTTGTGGGATATGGTAATAACATTTTGAGGGATGTTGGTCAGGGCTTGGCTCAATTTTCAGGGCCCAAAAATGTTCAACCAAACAACTTAATACTCTTGATACAATAGCTAATGGAGTGATATCAAACCCAATCAACCCAACCAAACAGACCCTTAAAGTATATGTTTTCGATAAAAAAAATTCTTTTTCAATAAACCATAAAACACTTGCTTCCAGAGAGGCTAACTAAATAAAATAAATAATTCATAATAATAACAAATATAAGAATTAATTATCTATTAATAATTATTTATAACATATATATATTTTAAAAATATATTATTTTAAATTTAATTAAGTGTGTGTGTGTGTGTGACATTGTCTATATTTATGTTGTATAGACCATAGAACTCGTCATGATTGATTGGAATCTTAATTGTCGATTGATATCGGTTTTGCTATGAAGTCAACAGTTGGCTCCAGAGTCAACCTTCTATATACAACAAATAAACCTACCATATTAATAAAATTATATTAGTGTTATTTAAATAATAAGAAAATATAATAAGTTTATTTGTTGTATATAGAAGGTTTGTTTCACTATGGAGCCAACTATTGGCTTCATAGCAAATCCGCTATTGATATACTATGAGTTATTAAATATACAATTTGATATTTTATTCCGGTAATAATTTGAAATTAGACCATTGAATCAAACATATGGATT
>BKCP01004439.1:896209-909471 GCA_008636005.1 Striga asiatica | reverse complement strand
TTGAATATTCAAAAACAGCACCTAGATTTTTTTGTCCCATGCATTTGTTCATTCTGCACGCTCTACAAAACCAACTGTGGTCTTGTAATTTTCAATTAATTTCGTTTTCTTTTGTTTTGATTTTTTGTTCCCTTTTCAAACTTTCAAAATTTTCAAATATTTGAAAAAACTGTAGCTTCACTTGGTTGGATTATATGTTTTCTAGTTTTCGTAGCTAGATATGACCATTGACCACTGGCCAAACAAGCATGCCGGTTCAGCCCGAACTTGTTTGTGGTCAACCAATCTTGAACCAAGCCCGTGATTTGACCGGTCCGTTTTGAGCTATATATTTGTAATTTTTGAACCTTCAGGTCGGTTCCCAACCGAAAACGTAGATGGTTCAATTTTTATTTTTTTTATTTGCATTATTTTCTATGTTTTTTTAATAAACCGGGCCAGGAACCGGCAATGCATGAACCGAACCGGCCCGTATATTTTCCGAGCCTGTTCAGGGCCTTCAATACCGGCCCGAAACCACCATTTGGCCACCTCTATCGTAGCTTAAAAAAGCTCATTATTACCATCCTTTTTACTAATCTTTTCTCACAAATATCCGAGGTTGTTATTAGCTTTGATTTTCAATGATTTGTTTGAAATTGTGGAATTAGAAAATAATATGACTAAATCTTACTGTTGCTCAGTTGTATAGTTATGAGGTATAATGTGATCAAAGGTGTTTAGATCTGGATCGGATATATTTGACTTTAACAACAATGTAAAACCATTAATAATAATACTCATAACCACCACATATTTTATTATTCAGAACAAACACACACAGACAGCCAGAGCCAGCCAGTACATTTTTAATTAAATAATTTTAGCTTAAAATTCACAATAAACTCACCTAATACAAATTCGTACCAAAGGAAATAACGTGTTCATTTTTTAATTTATTATTATTTTTGAATAAATTGGGACTAATTTCAATTGAGTATTTGTAAAAAAAACATCACAAAGAAATTACTAAATATAGAACATCAACACCCAGAAGATTCATCAAACACAGAAAACACAGCCCAGCTGAGAAAAGAAATACAGTACTGCATATCAATATTCCCCACCTGAATTAAGCTGGTCGCTGGTTTACTCAAACAAAATCCAAGCTAAGCACAGATATATCATCACACAAAAGTAAACCACCACATAAACTAGAAAAATCGAAGTCCGGTAAATTGAAACCAAACGTCCCCCAACACATTGTCTTCTTCGTCAAGTACTCGACCTTTCATGGGGCTTCCGGCGAACGACTAGACAGTTAAAAAAGAACATATAAAACACACACACAAAAATACAAAGAAAAAAAAAGAATTGTGCAAAGTTAAAAGTTATAAGTACCTCTTGTGTCTCTGGTTGGCAGTTGGGCTTTCAGGCCCAGCATAATCACGGCTATCCTTATGTTCGGATCTAGAAACTGGGCCCGCATCCCCACGGTATGGGCTCGGGGAGCGTCTCGTACCGTAATTTCTCTGGTCGGGGGACGAATCTCGGCCTCTTCTTTCAGGGCTATAACCATTTTTATTGCCATCGTCATCCCATTTTGCATACTCCACCAAAATAACTTGATCCATCAACTTACTGTTTTACATGCATGAAGTTAGTGCATTTGTGAGGGGAATTTGTTTTTCTTTTTCCCTTTTCTTTCAGGGATGTATAAAATCTAGTGATGATTATAGATGCATTTCTCAACAAATAATCCTTTTATAGAGAGTGCATTTTAAGGTTATGAAGAAATACCAAGGGTCATATGAAAGTAGTAGTCTCAGTAAATTGACTAACCTTGAAGCTTTTTTTTCCCTTTTTCTTTATTTCCAGTGGAGAATAATTTCATATGCATAGAAAGTAAATTGAAAGTATATTCTCAACCTGTTGGGAATATACTGGATATGTTGTTGTTGTTGTTGTTGTTGTTGTTGTTGTTTTAGAAAGTAATTTTCAGGGGAAAAAAAAAATAAAAATCTTGAAGACACCAAAATTGCTATCCCAAAACAAAGATTTTCTTTCTAGGGCAAGTTGGAACTACTCGGTAATAAAGGATGATAAATGCACTTCTTATCATTAGGCCAGAGTCATGCGAATAAGACAACATTATGGCAAGAAAATATGCTACAACTAATGAAATCCACACACACACACACACACACACACACACACAGAGAGAGAGAGAGAGAGAGACCTCATGTTAGTGGCTTCTAAAGCACGGGTGGCATCTTCCTGCAACTCAAACTGCACAAATGCGAAATTCTTTTTGATCCTGACATTTAATATTTTCCCATACTGTTCGAAATGCCTTTGGATGTCTATGGTGCTCGTGTAGTCAGGGTCAAAGTGGATAACAAACAGAGTTCTCGAAGGCCTTGAGTTGGTGGAGAATCTTTTGGAGCTGTCAGGCCTTCTCCCACCATGCTCACGTTCTTGCTATGGATCAAATTCAATAAATTTATTGTTTTTTTTTTACAAAAAAAAGGAGAGAAGAAAAGAAAACAGAATAAATCAACATCGTGCAATAAATACCTTACTCCACTCGATACGAAGTCGGCGTCCTTTTCTACCAAATTGTATCTGGTCGAGTTTCCTGATAGCATCCTCCGCACCACGTTCATCTTCCATGTAGATGAAAGCAAAGCCTGTAAAACCCCAAAAATGTTAAAAAAAATCACGCCAGAATATGCTTCAGCTGGCAACAAAATGCAAATTATATTAAAAGATGGTTCCAGTGAAAGACATTTAGTTTACCAAATAGTTGACTAAAAGATTGCTACAAACCCAAACCTCTGCAAAACCAGAGGGATTGAAGGGAAAAACATCCGTGTGAAGCAAAAAAAAAACACAATAGCTGCCATTGGATCCGGAACGAAGATGATAACATATCGTGATATTGAAGACTGAGCCAAAGCCATGAGGAATGCAAAGTGCAATTTGGTTCTGAGGAAACGGAAAGTGTAGGATGGTGGGACCATATCCATTGGCAGATTCATATTGGTTCTTTCGAACAAACACAAGGAACATGTATCGTGGGCACAAGCCCGAAAATAAACGCAGAGAACCATCCATCGAGGAAGATCATGGGAATATCCAAGTAAATCCTGTACCAAAGAAACTATTGAGCTTGGGGGTTTCACAACAAAAAGACACAATTTTTCCATGACAATAGAAAAAAAAAAAAATAATAATAATACTAATATTAAAACAACAAAGCTGAAGGAACATGTTTATTTTCTTTTTCTTTGTAATAATGCAATTAAGCCCTCCCCTTAAAGCCAATGATAAAATTACGACAAACAATGATTTTCTCAATTGGTTTCTCTTATATGTTAACTTCTGAAGGATTAAGATAAACAATGATTTCTTAGAAGTCATAGTAAATATCTCAAAAGGCAAAGATAATAAATTTGTAACCTTACCTGTTTTTAAATCCACCCTCTCAACCCTCCCATATCTTCTGAAGAGGCGTTCAATATCAGATTCACGAGCATCAAATTCCAGATTCCCACAATATAGAGGCCTCATGATCCAAAAAGCTTTCTGCCAAGAACAAGAATGTTCATTCTCCAATAACTTTCCCAGCATAAATAGTTTTAGAAAACACGTAGGCTGTAGCTTTAAGTTTGGCCATGAAAGGACAACTCAAGTTTAGGCAGATAATTAGAAACATACTACATGTTTGATCAAAATGCTGAAGAAATGAAAATTTTAAAATCTATGCAATAATTTCTTCCTGCATCTCACACAACCAATGAGGAGTTAAAACGAGATTACAAAGATGATGAAGACCTGGGAATTTGTAAAAGCAAGCATCATAGAGAAACAATAATACATTTTCTTACACCAAGCACCTACTACCTGAAAAATAATTACTGGTAACAACAAGTATCTCTCGTTTCAAAGTAAACTGGTAGCTATCCTGTTGACGAGTATTTCCGTTAACGAAACAATGATTTTAAATCGGCTCTTAGGTGGGGGTTATAAGTTGATTTCGGATTTATATTAGCTGGGAAGTTGCCATGAAAATGAGTCTTTTCTTTTATGTGAATATTTCCATGTGGCCTGAAAAGTATGCATTTCCCACTATCGCCATGCGGCACATTTTCTTTTTTTGGACTAGTACAACTTAACCTCGATTTAAACCTAATGATGATTAACAAATAATTGAGTATGGCTCGGGCTCCATCTCGGGCTTTCTGTGCCGCGTCTGGTGATTCAAATTCTGATTTGTCGGGTTGCCATATCAGGTAGTCGTGGGCCATTAGTGGAGCTATTTGCTCCACATCTCATAAGTTATAACCACAACCCAAAAGAGCAACTAGATATAAGAAAAGTCCCATGAATCTACTCATACTTTCGGACTTCCACTTACTCCAAGAATCAAGAATCAAGCTTCAATCATAATAAACGGTATATACCCACAAATGTAGACATCTCCATTAAAACGCTAATGAAACCTTAGGTTCACCTACAAATTAGAGTTCTATATGCTCCCAAAACCCCCCCTGACAATGCAAAATTATTAACAGTGCAACCCAAGCACTAAAAGCATAAAACAAGATGCTTATTCAAGCGCACCAATTCAAAAGATCAAATGAAGACCCACAGACGAAAATCAAATTCCGCATATCAACGTTGACCTCGCAAAAATTTGAGCTTCAGCTCAAGCCAAATCGTAGATCTGTTCAGAACGAGTAGCAGAGACCTAAATACGCACCTTAAGAACGATAAATTATGAACAACAGCGCCGGAAAATCCAAATGCTTTTTGTCTAAAAGATATTAGATATGTCAAGCTGTAGCGCTACAAAAGCATACGCAAACAAATAAACACACAGACACACACAGTTTCATAGGCAGATAAATAGAGAGAAAAGAGCATCACGATGTTTGTACCTTAGACCTTAGTCCATAAAATATCTTTTGAGCTTTTTTCTGCAGTAGGCCAGCCACAGCCAGCAAGCAGATGCAGATGGAGCAGATTCATGTATTCTGAGCACGGAACGACACCGTTCCTTTATGGGCTTGCTGTTGGGCTCTAAGGTTTGGGCTGGAAGAGTGCATGTGGCTCAGTGGCCTTTTAGTTTGGGCCTGTTGTCTGCACTATGCATCTCTACTAGTGAAGTTCAAGTATCCCTTTCAGAAATCAATCGGTCCAGTACTTTGTGGACTGTATACCCAAAAACTTCGGTTGGGTTCGTTAAGGCTCATTAGAGTTGATGAATAGAGGTTTTTGTGTGATATTTTAAATTTTGATTATATATCGTCTCGTTAAAGTTTATTAATGAGCTGAGCTCGAGCTCGTTTGTCGGTCATTAACTTAGCAAATTGATCAGCTCAAAAAACAAGTCCACAAAGTTTGTGGACTGTATATAAAGGTTGAAAGACAATGAAAGATTACTATTAACTAAGCTCAGAGCTGTTAAACAAATCGAGCTACTCGTGAACTCGGCTCGATCATTACGCTTGATAAATAATAGCATTTACTTAGTTTTCTTAGCTTTTAATATATAGGCTTATTAATGAGCAGAGCTCGACTCGATTAAGGCTCAATAGAGAACTAGAAAATTAAAAGTCCAAACTCGTCTCAACTCGTTTAGTGGCTGATCCACTATATGGAAGGTCCATAAAATGTGTGTGTTTTTTGGGAGAAAAGTTGTGAGATTTGTACGTTGCCTTTTAGCCGCTCAATTTCGGCGCCATACCCACTTTTTTAAGATATTATAATCCTTTGATTGGGGAATTATCAATTTTAGTGAATGGTTTAGCCCACTTTTTCAAATATTTGATCTTTTGATTTGTGGATGATTTTCGTGATTACCTAATTCGGCCTTTTCTTGTTGTTTTTAGTTTTAATTGATGTGGGGATTATTCAATCAGTGATTTATTTATTTTATTTATTATTTTTATATTTTGCTAAAATAACAACTTTTTCACCTATTTCTTGGAACTTCTTATGATTCTTTTACTGTGGACCTTGTGACCACATAAAACACTCATCATTATATATATGATTTTCCCAAATAAAATAAATCTTGATTTGGGCACTCTCTAATTTTCCTGGTCTTTCATTATTTATTTTTTCAATCTGTTTTTAATTTATTTTTTTTTTATTTTTTTTTTTCTCATTTGGCAGAGGCTTTTTGAGTGATATGTTAGGCCCAAGCTTCAATCTAATCACAACAATTATTGGATTTGTTCTGAGTGCAGCTTTTATTGTCTTTGTCTTCACAAGACTGATATGTGTGAGGCTACGCTCGATTGAGGCTCGTCAATTGTTAGAAGTCGGCTCACTGGAGCTGGTATGGTGAACTATCGACTTCCCGCCAAAAAATTATCGAATACGAAACGATCATTTCATTGCAATATACTTAAAATGCTGTTTGTTTTGATTTGTTTCCATAAAGTTAGCTTGCTCCATATCTTCATTATGAAGTTCATATTCTTGCTTGAGATGAATTAAGCTTGAATTTTTTATTTTTCCTGCCTGGGATTTGGCAGGCAAGATGTGAGATTATTAACGGCATTGAACCAGCCGTAGTCGATTCAATCCCGAGAGAAAAGTTCGATTATGAAGCATTCGGTTCGAGGGGAGATTCACAGTGAGTCCAATGGAACTTCCCTAAGTACATTGCTTCAAAAATGTATTTTTACTAATCGATAAAACGCAATCAATTTTCAGATGCACAATATGCTTGGTAGAGTATGAAGAGAGGGAATCCCTTGGAATAATACCGATATGCGGCCATAGTTTTCATCTTTCGTGCATCGATGCATGGCTTTCGAAACGATCGACTTGTCCAATTTGTCGTCTTTCAGTACAACAAGATGTCTGAACAAAACGTGCGTTTTCAACATGAGTTTTTTTGTTGCTTTCTTCATATGCAATAACGAGTCTGGCTCGGCTCAATTCGAGTTCAACTTGGATCGTTTGATAAATCAACGATTATTCTTAGTACTAAGATCAACGATCCAGATCTTGCCAACACAAGATTCGGTAAATTAAACCAGTTGGTAAATCAAAACCACAAAGTAGATGATTAATTCTTTACTGTACATGTAAAAGATCATGTTAACTAACAATCTTATACTATTTCACAACAAAGAATTGTAACAAGTCAGTTTTCACTACATGATAAAAAAGAATTAACAAAGAAGAGAGTTTCCAGATTTTATCACTTATCATAATAGCTGTGCTTCCACTATCAGGTTGTGCAATTTAACAAAATCATCTAATGTGAGTTCTTCGGGTCTCGACTGCAAGAGAAAACTCCAATCATATTCAAGATTGAAAAAATGAAGCAATAAAAAAAGAAAATAAATAAATAAACAAATAAAATCGAGCTTTTACAAACAAAAAAACTGAAAACTCACAGTGGGTGAAAGATTAACAGCACACAGAGCGGCTTCAACGTCAGGGGAAGGGCATACGTGTTGTAGTGATTTTCTCAACATTTTACGTTTTTCATTAAACGCACAGTTTACCTAACATAAAGCGCTTGGTGAATTAAGTCTTAGAAGTATTTTCTTTTGCACAAAAATGCCTAAATCTCAATTTTAACATTATGCCTGCCGAAAATTCTTAACATTACCATTGAGAAAAAGCTTTTGATGGAGGAAACACGAGGATAATCGGCCACTTTCTTTAATTTAAATGATACAATAGCTGCATCGACCTAACAAAATAATCGGAAAGAACTGAATTATATATGAACTGTCAACTGTGTATTTAATATTTATGCCTTACAGAGAAAAATGTGAGTGTACGGTAGGAAAAACTTACTTTGGGCTGAGGGAAGAAATTCGTCCTCGAAACCTTCATTTTGTATTCAGGATCTGAAAAAGAAACATTTTCCACACAACTCAAAACACGTAAATATCTCACGAAAATAAAAAAATAATCGTAAATATATCAAGAAGACATAATATGCAATTACTCAGAAATATTTATAGTAAGACCTGAATAGAAGTTCACGAAAATATTTATGGGCCGATATTCCGATGATTTTAAAGACGAATCAACCAAGCGCAAGGCAGCTTCATCCTGAAAAAACGATAATGAATATTTTTTGGTTGAAATCAAATTGACGTGTTACTATTTAATTGCATATACCTGAAGTAAAAGGATCACTTCAGAGAAAATGTCACCCATCGGAAGAAGTTGTTTCACCACATCAGTACTTATGTTGAAAGGTATATTAGCCACCACCTGAAAGAAAAATAACACACACAGAGAGAGAGAGAGAGAGAGAGAGAGAAAGAGAAAAGAAAAGAAAAATAAAAAGAAAAAGAAAAAGACAAAAGAACTCAATGTTTTTACAAAGTATTTTAAGGAAACATAGCTCATAATCTATCAAATTTGAAAAGAGCAACACTATTATCCCTAACCTTTGCATCTGTGGGGCTCCTATTTTGGAATACCGAAGACATATGAGAGCGTATATGACATCTCGTAAAATCGTCTTCCAGAACCTACATGTTAGAATAGATCAAAATAGTTCTCTGGCAATAAACTTTCTTTCTTCTTCTCATGAATTCTTAATTTGGAGTGTACAACAATTGCCTAAGCATATCTATAAGACAAATAGTTCCATAGCGGAAAAAATAAAGAAAAGGGAAAAAAATATACAATATACCGGATTAGATAAATCTAAAAAAGAATGATATTTTGGAAATACATACTTACCAGAAAAGAAGTAACAATAGTCAGTTTTTCGAGCATAGAATTTGGTTATTATCATTCGCAGTGAGAAGAACTGGATAAATTGAAATGCAACCAAATCACGTGCCAATGGTTTCAACTTTTAACCACATAATTCATTACCTTGACACATTCTAATCCGGCAAAACGTTCCCTTACCAGAGCTGCCATGTGTGGATCCTAATAAGAAAACCATACAGCAAAATGAAATCACAATAGAAAAATAAAATAAATTACATGCACAAAAGAACAATATCCAGATTAACAAAATATGCATAAAGAATGGTTTCGATATCTTTTCGAATAAAGAAAAGCTTATCAAGAGAATTGGGGTTAGTTACAAATCATCCATATAACTCCAAATTTCATACAGGTAGAAAACAAAACGCAGACTCGCCATAACCGTGACATCCAAATCTCAAGCAATGGAGAAACTTTGTGCAAATACAAACTTCTACAAACAGATTAATCTAAAATTTAAGTCAAGAGCCTAAAAGCTCGGACCTTTTCAACAGCAAGAACATATGCACCGGCACTGACAAGTACATTAGTCAACGAACCAGTCCCCGGCCCAATTTCAAGCACTATATCACCTTCTTTAACACTGCCCGCCGCCACTAGCTCCTCATTCACTGAGTCATTCAACATGTAGTGCTAAATGGGACAAAAAAATAAAAAATAAAAAATCAAGAACAGCACAGATTAATCAAATTTAAAAAGAACCCAATTTTATGGATATTATGGACAAAAAATTTACCTGGCCAAGTGATTTTCTTGGAAAGCGGCCTCTGGAGTTTAGGGCTTTAAGAGTGGAGTGATAATCATCTGTTTGCTTTTTAGGTTTGCTTTTGGAGGTTGAGCTGGCTACAATACGCCGCGGTGAGTTTCGATTAAGCTTGACGGTGGGGACGGCGGCGAGGCTTTCGTGCACCGACGGTGGAAAGGGAATCGCCGGCGACGAGGGATGGAGGAGGATGTTCATTTTTGTCGATATTGCTCAGGAGCCCCGACCGTGGAAGTGTATGTTTTTACAACGTATTTATTAGATTATTATTTATTAAATATAATCAATAATTGATATTGCAATTTATATTTTCCCATTTAGCTATTTTTGTTTGTAATAATTATATTTTTCCTCATAGGAAAATGTCAACTTTTATTCAGAGTTATGTTGTTATGTTATCATAATACTTCCTTTAAGTAGTAGTAAAACATAGACAAAAATGAAAATCATATTGTATATTCATTTATCGGAGCAATTTGTTTGTCACATTTTTTTTCCTTAATTAGTCTATAGTGTGAGTGTGTAATTCAAAATTGTGATTGATGGATTGTGATTAGTATATTATGGAGGACTGAGTGGTCTAAAAAACTTTAACAGGAATAAATTATCCCTTCAGAAGAAATTATACGGAGATTTTCAGAGTAATGCACACATCAAAATACAACGTTTTTTTATATTATATTCAAATTCGAAACTACAATAATAATAAACCAACTATTTATAACGATTGTTGCGAAAAACATAAATGCAATGAAATGAGTAGAGATTGGTTAGATAATTACAAACAGTGATAAAACATCATTTGAGTTCTAAAAGCAACTCAATCTTCTACTCTAGCTATATATACACAACATAAGCTTTTCAAATGTAAAGACTAATTAATCATCATGCTCAAAGAGTGCATCACAAAATTCTTCCCAATCCAATTGGCAACATTGATCTCCTTCTCTTTTCAGCAAGGCCTCATCAAGATAATTATCGAAAGTTTGAGCCATTTGTGAGAATTCCTCTGAATTTTGGACCGGAAAGTCATTTCCCATTTTTACTGTCATCGATTGAGTAGAAATATCTTGATGATGATCAAGCGAAGAAAGCCATTTTTCTTCATTTTCATCTTCAAGATTTCCAAATTTAATCGAGTTTCCATTGTCTGTCAATCTGTATCCAACGAAATTCGCATTCTTGACCAATCGGTAATTGTAATCGTACGATTTTGCTGCACTTATGTATTGTTCAATTTCTTGAGTTCTCTTTGTGCTGCCACGATACTTCTGCGCACAAGGATTTTTAAGAATGAAAACAAATATGTTACTTTTTTGTTATTCAATGTGTTCAAATTCACTTAGTGATGATGCATAATAAGATCTTTGTACATTTAGAAGCAAACAAAAGCATGCATATGTATGAAGTTATCACTAATATATCATTAAATATGCTCATTATTGTAAAGATATTGATATTTTTATTAATTGCTCCTGATGGTGCATATATCTTGCTGAATTAAAACATAAAGATTCATGGAAAAAATTGATTTTTTTTCATGTGGGATTCATCATATATATTTTTAATTTATTGCAAAAAAAAATAAAATTATTGACTTTGCATGCTGATTATTGAAATATTTTTAACTTGAAAAGAATTAATTAATTACCTGCAAATGGCTGGCAACATTCTCTCTAGTGAGTCCTGATATTCCCATAACTTCAACAATTTTCTTAGGAACTGCCTCTGTAAGTAAGCAAAGCCAAAAACAGGGAAATTTTGAAACGAAGGGTATATTACTAAATTATAAAAACTTCCAAAAGGTTTGACATGATTTCAAAAAGAACCCAACTATCTTTCCAAACTGTCAGTTAAAAACAAAATGTAGGGCCAGTTTGCAATTGAACAGAATTTTTCAGGGGAGGCTTCTGTTATTAAGTCTAAAATTACCAAGAAAAAAAAATAAAAAAAAAAACCAAAAAGTTATTCATCAAAACATTACAAACCGAAAACAAAAGAAGAAAAAAATTATGAACTTACTCTCATATCCAATAATTTCAATGGCTTCCAAGAATTTCTGATGCATTTCCATTGTCCACACGACCCTCGGCTTTTTCGCTAGTCTTCTTCCGCCTTCGATTTTCGAGTTCACTAACTCTTTCCTCTTTCTTTTCTGATCAAACCATTCAATTTCAGCCTCACTAAGTGCAGAAATCTTGCTTTTCTCATCAACTTCAACATTATTACAAATTATCGATGACTTTCGAACATTTTCTTCTCTTTCTTTCACCTTTCCTAATGCAAATTGCCAGAGACTATTCACATCACTTTTAGTCAAACCGTTCATAATGTACGCTGCAAAAGTCGGATCTTGGTCTTTCGACGAAATCTTCAATTTATCGGCACTCATCACTACAAATAACATAAATAAGAACAAAATATTCATTTTACACAAATACACAAATGAAAGTTTTTTTTTTTGTTTATCTTACAAACGACTGGTAGATTCAACTTCTTCTGAATATGTTGGATGATGACTAAGCCATTCGACGACTCTAACTTGTGGGCATTCGTTAGAACGAAATCGAGCTTTTTCATGGCTTCCCATATTGCATTCAAAACATCCAATACACTTCCAACATGCAACACTAAGAAGAGAAAAAATTAACAGAACAAAACATATAAGAAAACTAATAACATGAAGTATTTTTTTAATTAATTGTCCATCTTTTTGTATACCTTGATAGTTGTAAAGTTGAAGCATTTGGGACACAACGTTGTTGCATGTAAGATCATCCTTCACTAATAGAATACATATTCCTTTTGTGTCCATCTTTAAAATATGCTATGCTGTGACAGAAAAAATCTTGATTTTTGGGAATTAAGCTGTCTTGAAACAAATGAACAAGGAAAAGAGATGGCACAAATCAAATAGATTAAATGACTTAATGTGTCGTACAAATGTGTATATATACATGTACATGAGGAACTAACTAATAATCACCAAAATTACAGTAATTCCCTTGTTATTTGGGTAATTACAGAAGTGCCACAGATTATTGAAAATTACAATAAAAAACCCTTGAAATTTGATGAAAATGGGGGGTTTGCAAATTTAGAAAATGTCTCATGATGTTTTTTTTTTTATTTTTTCTTCTATTAGAAATACGTTTATAGAATTATTTTGTTGCTAGGATTGAAGTTATTCGGGACTCATTTTTTATAACACATTTTATCTCCTATGTCTTACCGCATCGTGTTAACATGAACAATTAGAAAATTCCAAGAAATGATATTTTTTAACTTTTTTTTTCCTTGAGAAAAATGCACTATTTTGATTAACTAACTACAGGCTCACGCTTTTGGGAGAAACAATTTTTTTTAATCTTGTTCCCTCACAAACAAAACAGAGCAAACTGGGCAGCTTATGTTGGGAAGATTTTCTCACCAAGATTCTGCATTTATTTTTGTTAATTGCATTGCATAATTTTAATTAAATCACCAAAATTCACTCTATTTAGATATCTTTTCAATTATAATTAATTAATTCACACCAGCATTATCACCACATATCCATAAAATACATAAATATATATATATATTGAAATGAGAGAGAGCTCTGCAATGATCATAATATTTTCAAGACCTCATCTTCACATAAACTGTCAACAAAACCATGTTAATGAGTTAACCTAGACACACCTTATTACCACCATAGACCATTATATTTACAGTGTTTACAAGCAAAGCTGGAAAAAGAGGATTGGAA